>CAUYLG010058710.1:0-51442 GCA_963573385.1 Cacajao melanocephalus
ATTTTTAGACTGCATTCTAGCCTGGGCAATAGAACAAGAATCCCATTCTCTCTCCCTCTTTCTCTTCCTCTTTCTTTCTCTCTTACATTCTTTTTTTCTTTCTTTCACTCTCACTTTCTTTCCTCTCTTTTTCTTTCTTTCAAAAAAAAAAAATAAAGCAACAGGTCTTAACATTATACTCATGTTAAGTAAGACATGAATATACTCATGTTGCTCTAAATATTTTATGAGTATAATGTTAAGACCTCTTGCTCTAGAATATTTAAACCATGGGAATAATATGGCTGGATTTGTGAGCAAGAGGTCTTAACATGAGTATATAATCACAGTAATTCACAGTGAGTGGAATGAAGAAGAGTTGTGGGTGGATGTGATCTTTTTTGGAGAGAGAGACAGTAATTTTAGCCAGCTTCTCAAAATAATCCTTGACTCACAAGGATTTTAAAACTACCATTTTTATTGGCTTCTCATTACCTACAAAATGAGTTATGGCTTCCTTTGTAAGTCATTTGAGTCTCTATATTGCATAACCCCTACTGTGTCTGCAAATTCATTTTCTTGGATCTTTCACCGTGTATTTTATACTTCATAAACTCCAAACTGCTTTTACTTTTTAAAGGTATTTTGTTATTAAGCCTCTGTGTCATTATACTATTACCTCTGGCAGAATATGCCTACCCCTCCCTGCCATGCTATCCCTCCACATTTTACTATTTGGCTTATTTCTAGTTTTTCATTCTAGATTCTCCTCTTTTTCTGAAGGTTCCCACCCAAATGTCTTAGCACCTGTGCAAATCTTTACCATAGCTCTTACTGTACTATAATTTAATTATTCATGTAGATGTCTGTGTTTGCCAAAACACTGCAAGTGTCTTAAAGGAAAGGATTTTGTTGTTCACATTTTTATGTAATTAAAGTCTAGCTTAGAGTTTGGTACGTTGTAAACTCTAAAAGAGACTTCTTAAAGTACTTCTTACTGATTATTTCACCTTGGAGATAAAGAAAAGAAAATGCACCCTGTCCTACACTGGGAATTTTGTATAGAATACTATAGCATGCTTATAATTATATTTCCTTGAAAAGTGGTAAAAATCATGCTGCATATATTTAAGGCTAAGTAGTTCGTAGCCTGGTTCAGCCTAATGCAGGGTGTGAGGCAGAGGCTCATGTGTGAGTGGTTGTTTGATCCGGGAGGTAGACGTGAGGGACATGGGTGTAAAACATGAAAGGAGAAAAGGCAGCACAGGATGAGTCATTGAGTCAACCCTAGACAGGTGGCTATTGCTCAACCCCACAAGAATTTTTGAGAAGCCCATGAGGTGTGTCCACTTGAAAGATGAAAGGACAAAGCATTTATTCATAGGCTCCTGGTCAAGGGTGGGCATTGGGCACTAAAATCCCTGAGCACTTGAGTTGCACATACATTCGTATTGAACAACTCCCATTGGCCATCCCGGGGCAGGAATGAGATCTAAAAGAAACCAGGATGAGGCAAGGTGCTGAAGTTTGCCTTTGCACAAAGTTGCTTGTCAGCTTGAAGCATGGGAAGAAATAGCTGTCAAGAAGAGGTGAGGCAGAGAGTATCTGAAGTGGGATACAGTGGGGCTGATAAAGATAGCAAATGTGATTGAATTTGAAATAACCGACTGAGATTTGATTTTATACTGGCAAGTGAGGTCTTGCTAGAAGAAATGCTGTTATAAGTTTTAGTAAATTCTATCCCAAGGCTTGTCTCATTAATCACCTTCCATTGACTTAGTCTTAATAGTGAAGGAGGCAATGAAAGTTTGTATCCACGGAGATTATTGTACCTGTCACAGAGCCTATTAGTACATGTGCATGATCAGTAAATATTTGTTAAATAAATGTTGCTGAAATGTCTCTGACTCTTACCGAACAGACTTAAGGAAGATGGACTGGTCAAGAGAAAAGAGATCAGAGTTAATTAAGGGGATTAGTTGTGATGGCAGTAGTTAAAATTTTGCTTGCTTGGTGATGTTATGAGATCCAACTGATCCTGATGTCTCACTCTGTAATAAAAAGCAAGCAGACTGAAAATAGGGCCAAGTAGCTGCCAATTCCTGGGCCAAAGATCCATAAAGACACACTAACAACAGCCGAATCCATAATGAGGGGAGAGTTTTGAATAATAGAAACGGTGCAAGAATGGATGGTGATTTGTGCTATTCTGTTTTTATACTTTAAAAATCCAAAACACCCAATAAGGAGATGTAGTTTCGTTAAAAAAAAAATCCCCAATGTTGAATGTCAATTCAGTTGAACCATGTGATGGATTAGAGAAGATTTAAATAGGGAAATTCATAACTTTTTCATGTTGGATTGGAATGGCATTCAGATTTCTGGTTCAGGAGCATCATCTTTCTGTATATTATCATGCAGAAGTACACACACTCATACACATATATAAAATATTTTTAATCTTCCCAGAATACCTTCTGGAAGAAAATGGTATCTAACTTGACAAAATAGTATCCAAATGACAATTGACGTTTGTCAAATTTTTTGAATTGAACATGAATCGAATATGTTGCAAGCAACAAGCAATATATCTAGACAGATAAGATAAATACGGATGCGATCTTGCAAACCAAACAAGAGGAACTAAACTTCATGTAGCAGGAAGCTTTGAAAGTTTTCATTTATGTGCCTAATATGGTAAAAGCAGTGCTAAAAACTTAATATTCGTCTTTGGATTGGTGAAATCTAGGAGCGCATTTGGGGAGCTTTTGCGATAATCCAGCAAGAGACGAGCAGAAGCATGGAGTAAGGAGTGTCTATGGGGAGTGCCCATGGTGGCCAGAGCTGTTTCATGTGCTAAGGTGAGAGTCGTAGGTAAAGCTGGCCAACTTCCATTCTCATGGAGATTACATTATGCCAACTGGAGGTGATGAACAAACAAGTCAAATATACAGAATCCAATAAATCTAGTTAAAATTAAAGGAAGGAAATGTAAAGCATAGAAGGCATATAAGGAGGGTCAGGGAGAGGGGCAGTGTACAACTTTAGTGTGTCTGGGGAAGGCCTTCCTTGAAGGTGATCTGTGAGCCTAAACTTGAAGACATGAGGGATTTAGTGACTTAGACCTCTGGGAAAGAGCATTACAGGAAGTGGGAATATATATATATATATATATATATATATATATATATATATATATGAAGGCCAATGACTGGATTGGCTTGAATGAGGGGAGGAATGGGAGAATATGTCATCAGAGTGGTAGCTGCGACAATTGATGATGAGCAATCTAGTCTTCTGATGCGAATGGGAAGCCATTGGAGAGTTTTGAAACATAGAAGTGACATGATGGGACTTTTGCTTTAACCTGTTGTGTTGAGGATAGACTGTAGGAGCAAGCACAGGAGCCAGGAGACACTTTACGAGGCTCTTGCACCAATCATAGTGAAAGACGAGTGAGGCCAGCAAAAGGTGTAGTGTCGGAGATGCTCAGAAGTGGACTGGCTTAATTAGACTTAGGGGGTGAAAGAGCAAGAAAAAAAAAAAGTCAATATTTTTGACCTGAGCAACAGAACAAACCCTGTTACCATTTAGTAAAATAAGGAAAACAGAGAAAGTTGGTAGAGATTAAGTGGAATTTTGTTTGGGATATGGTAAGTTTATAATTCATTTCAAGGAACATTTATTTTGCTTTATGGAATAAAGTATCTGATTCTAGAATCACAAAAGATAATTGAGATCTCTTTAGGCTAAAAAAATTAAAAATGAATAAAGAAAATGCGTTTTAGACAGGTAGGTAGAGGTGTAGAGAGGTAGGTGGAAATCTGTGTGGAGATATTAAACAGGCTGTTTGAAGTGGTAGGGAGAGCTTTGCCTTCCCTGGATTCCAAAATTTCTACAAAGAACTTTAGAATATGATATACTACTATTTAATCCAGCTATTTAGAATATTCTAGTATTATATTTCACTGCAAAATAAGTAGTAGATCCTGATAAATGTCAACTAGATCAGGGGAACCACATTAAACAGTTTTGGTTTTAAGAGATTTTGGCCCATTTGCTTCAAAGGGTTAGAAAATTAACTTATCTTTTGCCTCCACAGTCTGCTTTTAATTCACAAAGCCTCTTTCATAACAACATTCATCAAGCTACTTCTAAGTCTCTTTCAAAATGTTAAATTTCCATTTTTAGAATTCCAGTATGTTTCTCCAAATTTATTTTTTCAAGGGAAATTCTAACAACTTATTGTCACTCACTCAATTTTGAAGTCTTAAAAATGTCAAAACTGTCACCAACATCAAAAATTTATTGGGAATTTTCAAAGGCAAAGCTCAGCCTCGGAGTCCTGAGGCTGTAATTTGGCATGAGACCACTTGCATTTGCATGATCTCCCCAATTGCTTTGCAGGTTTTCTGAAGTCAAACACCAAGGTCTGATACTCTCCACACTATCAGGGCCTTGCATATTAATTTACACTTGTGGTCGCATGATAAATGCCGTCTATCTGAATTCCCTCAGCATCTGAATAGTTCCTTTTTACCCTAGAAAAAAAGTCACTGCTGCCCTATAAAACTCTGCCTCCATCCTCCGCAAGCCCCAGTTCTTCAGCATGTTCTTCCTCCCATTCTCTTTTCCAAACCCACTTAACTCCATCTCGCTCTTCTCTTGGATCCTTGATCATTCCAACTTGACACCTTGGTGAGCAACCTGCTTCCCACGATTGCGGCCTTTTGACTCCATCTCTCAGATCCCTACCAGATGTCCCTGCATCCCAAATACACCTCTACCTCCCCAAATCTCCTTTTCCAAGAAAAATTTTCAACACTACCTAGACTTCCTTTGTTATTTTAGTATATTCCTTGCTAGTTTTTCTGTTTGTTTGGGTGCTTTTTTGTTTGTTTGTTTTTGCATTTGTCTGTAGGCACTCTAGGTGGCTTGATTCTTGCTATTGATGTCACAGGAGGATAAGTAGCAATGTATGAAGATGGTAGCAGAATGAAGTAGAATAGCAGAGGACTGCCCCTACATTCTGCTTCTTCAATTCTCTCTTATTCACAAGAACCTCTGAACATTTACCACTAAAATATAATGATTCATGGTGACAGAGAGAAAAAAAACTATCCTCTTTCCTGTTAAATTTTCCTTGTAACTTTCTATCTCCTGAAAGTGAGATATGGGCCTGAAAACTATCTGTAACTTTCTAATCAAATTTATAGTTCTTTTTATATATGCATGGTGGCAGACATGTAGTTGGCATAGGTGCTCGCTTATCTGGACTGCTAATTACTTTCCTGGCAGAGGCTTAAGAATTTTAAAAGCAAATCTAGGGAAAGTACACTTAGAGAATAGATATGTTTTGTGTTTGGCCTCTTCTGCTTTACCTCAATTTAAATGTAAAAATGTCAACACTAAATAAGGTAGAGAAGATGAAATCTGGAGCAGGATTGATTCACAATAAAACCAGATTTTCCAGGCAGATATGACCAGAATGTGGGCCTCTGACTCACACATCTTGGACAGATTATTATGTGCACAAAGGACAAGCCTGGGGAAATTCCAATCTTCCTGAAACCTGAGGCATCCAAAAGAAAGGATTATGTTCAAATGGCCAGCATGCTCTGGAGCTAAGGAAACTCCAGGAGAAAGGAGCCAAACACAGAATATCTGAACTAGAGACAGTCCTGGGCATTGGAATCACCACACTTCCTTCAGAACAACTGTTAATGCACATTTTTAACAGACGTTCATGTCTATAAAAGGATCTAGTGAAGTGTGAGTGTGCTTTCAACCTGCCTTGATCCCTAGAGCCAACCTTTCAAAAAATCAATCTAAATGGACGTAGGCAGTTAAGGTCTCTGTGGACTCTCAGCGGTTCGCAAATTTTAGATTCCCTTGAAATCTTCAACAGGACCTCTAGAATACAGATTGCTGGGCTTCATTATAGAATTTCTGATTCAGAAGGTCTGAGGTTGAGCCCAAGAATTAGTGTTTCTAGTAAGTTTCCAGGTGATGCTGATATTGCCAACAGGGTATATTGCCATCTGTAGTGCCTCATCTTTACAGCTTTATAGCTATGGAAGGAGATGGACCTTTTTCCCTTTCCATCCATCCTCATTGTTGTACTTGTAATGCAACATGCCCAGAATTCCAAAAACAGGGAAGACTCTACTAGAGGATGTTGGTGTTTTTCTTTCTCTGACTTGCTGGGTATTGAATTATTGCTGAACACTAAATTTTATTCCCAAATACATTCAGTCTTACTGAGGCTCAAAATCTGAGTGTGACTCCACTTGAGCCCAGGATGCTGCATACTTAGCCTAACAGAGATTTGCTTGGTCAGCAGACATCAAGTTCAGCAGCTGTGAGGAATCTTTTTACAGCAGTGATTTCTAGCAGGTTGAAAAATGGGATTGTGTGGGAAGCTAAAACATCCTTTTGAAAAATCTCCAAAACCTTATTTCTTCTTTTAATCGGAGATCCCCTTATGGTACTGAAACTGAAGGCTGCCTCACATATGTACGTGACGAAAGACCAGCTCCTCTTCCGTATATTGTTTGGAAGCATCTGTTAGATAGCTGACTTCTTTTGAATATAGCCAATCTCTCTCCTCTCAGGTAGCTAAAAGCAAACTCAATACCTCCTGCTTTTCTATGCTATAACACTGAAGTGACAATATGTTTTGCTGCCTTGGTAAGATGGTTTAAGTTCCCTTCTTTGCTTTTTCCTTTTGATAAGATTTAGAATACTTAAAAATAAATTGTGATAACTACTAAAATTAGAAGGTATACTGAACATTCCAAAGTAATACTACTTTATACCAGAGAAAGATGACATTTTAGTAGGGTTCTATCTGTCCACAAATGGCAATTGGGAGAATGTCACCAGTGATAAACAGTATCACAAATATTGAGAAATTGCTACTAGACATGGAACCAGCAAGAAGAAATGAATCAGGGGTACCCTCATAGCAATATTTCTTTAGAAAGTTGTACACTGTTTTGGAGAGTAAATAAAATAACTCCGGAAAACCCCACTGAGTTCTGTCTAACTAGGAAGGATGGGGGATAGAAGACAGGAAAAATCTGGATTCCCGTAGAGGTCTAAAACAACTGTGTCCTGAGGTTGCAGCCTAAGGAAAGTGAGCCATCATGCAACACCAACAAGCAGAAAGGTTGCCCCAAGGGGGAATTTTATGACTCATTTCTCCATGAAGGTTTAGGATCATGCCATGCAGGGATCACTTTGCTAGATTGGAGGCAAGTCCCCCTAATCTGGAGCAGTGAGGGCAGTCCATGAGCTGGAGACTGCTTCACCAAGAGATATTCATTCTGCCAAGAATCAGTAAATCAGTGGCTCCAAAACCATACTCATAAGATAGTAAAAGACATTCTTGGATATTCAGCAGTTCAGAATTCTACATCCTCCATCTGCCCTTACTAAGACCTTCCCTGTGGTGGTACAAAAAGAAAGAATCAAAATGCAAAACTCATTCATAACCAAGCATAAAATTAGGGATGACTAGCAAGTACTGAAGTCATTTGAATAACAGAAATAAGACCAAGTCTATAATTCTAGCGACTATAGTTAAAGATCAGAATGCTTACACTAAGATTCTAGGCAAAAAGGACACATGAGGGGGAAAAAATGCAATAGTCAAAAATACTAAACCACAAAAATCCTGAAAGTAATGGGAAGAAGCTATGAGGAGTCTAGGTACACCAATTCCTACATTTTAGAGAAGTAAGAGGAAGTAAAAGATACTACTTCTGATAACTCAACAAATATAAACTTAAATACATTCTCAATAGCTTAACCATAACTATCTTTGAAAATAAGTTATATAGCTTACAAATTATGAGAAGAAATATAGCAAGTAAGAACATATCAAGAAATATTAAAGTATAAAAATGACTAGCAATTTATAAAATATATCCTATATAAAAATTAGGTCATTTGTTTTGTTTTGTTTTGTTTCATTTTAATGCTAGCTAGCTGTTTTGCCCATTAGTTGATGCAGTTTAGGTCATTTGTTTATATGAAATGTGGGACAAAAACCTACCATACATTGACTAAAAGAAGTATCTGGCACAGAGTTATAAAAAAGTTAAAAGTTAAAGGATGGAGACAAATATGCTATGAAAATGCAAAGTAATTAATTTGTTATAGGAGTAGAATTAAAACAAAATATAACACAAAGTAAAGTTTAGCCATAGTCAATATTAGGTAAAGCAAAATTAGAGGAAAAAGGGATTAAATATCAGTGAGGTGGTTAATTGTAATGGATTTCTATTAGCTAAATCGTATAGCACTAAATTATATAAGGCAGATCAATTATAGCTAAAGGAAATTATAACAAATTTTAGTAAAAAGTAAAGAAAGCAATTACAGCTAAGAAAATTTTGAGAAAAAGTAAATGACATAGAACTTTTTTATGTAGGATCTTGGTAAAGATTTAAAAACATGATTTGGGGACAGGTGAGTGTTTGTGAAATGATGATGGAAAGAATATGTGCCACATTTTAAAAGAGTAATTTGGCTATCACTATAGATATAAACTTATATATAAATAGTTATTGACTCATTAGACTTTATATCTCTTTTGAACCATCAATTCCTTTTGAGGAATTTATCTGAAGTAGAAAAATGCTCAGTACTGTGTTGTTTAAGGAATAAACTAAACATTAACAGTAAAGGACTGGTAAAAAAAAATTAGGAACTATATATATATATACATATATATATATATATATATATATATATATATTTCCATATTTCAGTAGGCCAGGGTGGAATGTGAAAATTAAGCCCATTAGGCTTTTGATCTTAAGGAGCTTACATAGCCTCTCTGAACCTCATTTCTCATTTGCAAAATAAGGTTAGGTAAGGCATCCACTTGGAAGTGTTTTTTTGTAAGGATTAGAGATAATTGAAACTTCAAGGAAGCAAATAGATAGCAAAACAGACCAGTCAGGTAACATAATGCCTCCAGCTTTGTTCTTTTTTCTCTCTCTTTTTCATATATTTATTGTCAAATGCCTCTTAGAAGGCAGAACCACAACTAGATAAGGCCCACCTATTAAAAATTTCATAGCATTCTATATGATGTAAGTTCATTTATACTGATGAGGAACATTCAAGTTATTTCTGGTGTGTTGAATGATAGGCAATACTTCAGGGAGCTTCTTGCCCAAAGGCAATATTGCAGAGAATTTCAGAGCATGGGCTGTGAGGTCACATTACCTGGGTTAAATCCTGGCTCTGCTTCTTAATATTTTTTAGTGTTATTTTTCCCTTTTTAAAAAAATTTCAATCACTTTTGGGGTACAAGTGGTTTTGGTTACATGGATGAATTCTACAGTGGTGAATTCTGAGATTTTAGTTTCCCCCCTCACCCAAGCAGTGTACAGTGTATCCAATAGGTTGGCTTTTTTCCTTCACCCACCTGCATTCCACCCCAACACTCCCCTTCTATCAAGTCCCCAAGGTCCATTATATCTCTCTGTAGGTCTTTGCATCCTCGTAGTTTAACACTCACATACATTGGGAACAGACAGTATTAACATAGAGTATTTGGTTTTTCCATTCCTGAGTTATTTCACTTAGAACGATGACCTCTAGCCCCATCCAAGTTGCTGCAAAAGATGTTATTCCATTCCTTTTTTAGGAGTAGTATTTCATGGTGTATTTATACCACATTTTATTTTTGATTGTTTGTTTTGTTTTGCATTTTAAGTTCCAGGAAATATGTGCAGAACTTGCAGGTTTATTACATAGATAAATATGCGCCATGGTGGTTTGCTGCACCTATCAACCCATCACCTAGGTATTGAGCCCCACTTGCATTAGCTATTTGTCCTGATGCTCTCCCTCCCCTCGTCCCTCTAACAGGCCCTGATGTGTGTTGTTCCCCTTTCTGCATCCATGTGTTCTCATTGTTCAACACCCACTTATGAGTGAGAACATGCAGTGTTTGGTTTCCTGCTCATGTGTTAGTTTGCTGAGGATGATGACCTCCAGCTTCATCCATGTCCCTGCAAAGGACATGATCTCATTCCTTTTTATGGCTATATCGTATTCTATGGTGTATATGTACCACATTTTCTTTATCCAGTCTAGCATTAATGGGCATTTGGTTGGTTCCATGTCTTTATTATTGTAAATAGTGCTGCAATAAACATACTAGTGCATGTATCTTTATAATTATTCCTATTTCTTTGGGTATAAACCCAGTAATGGGATTGCTGGGTCAAATGGTATTTCTGGTTCTATATCCTTGAGGAATCACCACACCATCTTCCACAATGTATACCACATTTTCTTTAACCACTCATTGGTAGACGGTCATTTAGGTTGGTTCCATATCTTTGCAATTGCGAATTGTGCTGCTATAAACATGCGTGTGGATGTGTCTTTTTCATATAATCACCTATTTTCCTTTGAGCAAATACCCAGTAGTGGGATTGCTGGGGTCTACTTTTACTTCTTTAATGAATCTCCATACTGTTTTCCATACTAATTTACATTCCTGCCAGCAGCGTAAGTGTTCCCTTTTCACCACTTCTATGCCAACATCTATTGTTTTTTGACTTTTTAATTATGGCCATTCTTGTAGGAGTAAGGTGGTGTCTCGTCATAGCTTTAATTTGCATTTCCTTGATGATTAGTGACATTGAGCATTTTGTCATGTTTGTTGCCCGTGTGTGTATCTTCTTTTGAGAAATGTCTATTACTGTCCTTTGCGCACTTTTTGATGGATTTTTTTCCTCATTTGTTTGAGTCCCTTGTAGATTCTGGATACTAGTTTTTTGTTGAATGCATAGTTTGCGAATATTTTCTCCCTTCTGTGGATTGTCAATTTACTCTTTTGATTATTTCTTTTGATGTACAGAAGATTTTTAAGCTTAATTAGGTCCTACTTATTTATTTTTGTTTTCATTGCATTTGCTTTTGGGGTCTTAGTCATGAATTATTTGCCTATGCCAATATCCCAAAGAGTTTTTTCAATGTTATCTTCTATAATTTTTATGATTTTAGGTCTTAGATTTAAGCCTTTTATCTATCTTGAGTTGATTTTTTTATAAGTTAAGAGATGCGGATCCAGTTTCATTTGTCTACATGTGGCTTGCCAGTTTTTCCAGCACCATTTATTGAATAGGGTGTCCTTTCCCTAATTTATGGTTTTGTGCCTTTGTCAAAGTTCAGTTCTAAGTATTTGGCTTTATTTCTGGGTTCTCTATTCTGTTCCATTGGTCTAAGAGCCTATTTTTATACCAGTATCATGCTGTTTCAGCAGCTACAATCTTGTAGTAAAATTTGAAGTCCAGTAATGTGATGCCTCCACATTTGTTCTTTTTGCTTAGGATAGCTACGGCTAGTCAGGCTCTTTTTTGGGTTCCATATGAATTTTAGAATTTTTTATTCTAGTTCTGTGAAAAATAATCTATTTTGGTAGGAATTGCATTGAATCTGTAGATCACTTTGGAACGCATTGTCATTTTCACAGTATTGATTCTACTTATCCATCAGCATGGGATGTGTTTCCATTTATTTGTGTCATCTATATTTTCTTTTTGACAGTGTTTTGCAGTTTTGCTTGTAGAGATCTTTCACCTCCTCAGTTAAGTGCATTCCTAGGTATTTTATTTTTCTTGAAGTTGTTGGTAAAGGGAATAGAGTCGTTGATTTCATTTTTAGCTTGGTCGTTGTCCAGTGTTACTGATTTGTGTACATTGGTTTTGTAACCTGAGACTTTACTGAATTTGTTATCAGATCTAGGAGTCTTTTGAATGAGTCTTTAGGGTTTTCTATGTATAGAATCATATCATTGGTGAACAGCACTCATTTTACATCCCCTATTCCAATTTGAACACCTTTTATTTCTTTCTCTTGCCTGATTGCCCTGGCTAGGACTTGCAATACTACGTTGAATAGAAATAGTGAAAGTGGACATCTTTGTCTTGTTCCAGTTCTCAAGGAAAATCATTTCAGCATTTCTCCATTTAGAATGTTTATTGGGTTTTTCATACATAAATTTTATTATTTTCAGGTAAGTCCCTTCTATGCCTAGCTTATTGAATGCTTTTTATCATAAAAGAATGCTGGATTTTTTCAAATGTTTTTTCTACATCTAATGAGATCATCATATGGTTCTTTAATTCTGTTTATGTAATGTATCACATTTATTAACTCCCATATGTTAAACCATTCCTGAATGTCTGGATGAACACATTGATCATGATGTATTACCTTTTTTTATGTGCTCTTGGATTTGGTTAGTTAGTATTTTGTCGAGGATTTTTGCATCTATGTTCATCAGTGGTATTGGTTAATAGTTTCTTTTTTAATAATGTTATTTCCTGGTTTTGGTATTAGGGTGATACTGGCTTCATAGAATGATTTAAGGAGGATTCTCTCTTGTTCAATCATTTGGAAGTTTCAGTAGGATTGGTACCAATTCTTCTTTGAGTATCTGGTAGAATTCAGCAGTGAATCCATCTAGTCCTGGCCTTTTTGGTTGGTGGTGGTGGTGGTAATTTTTTTTTTTATTACTTATTCAATCTTACTTCTTGTTATTTGTCTGTCTATTTATTCTTGATTTAATCTAGAAGGGTTGTATATTTCCAGGAATTTACCTATTTCCTCTGGATTGTCTAGTTTGTGAACATAAAGGTGTTCATAATAGTCTGAAATTATCTTTTGCATTTCTATGGTATTGGTTATAATGTTCCTAGTTGTATTTCAAATTGATCAGTATGCTTTCTATTGATTGATTGATTGATTGATTGAGACAGGGTCTCACTACACCACCCAGGCTGAAGTACAGTGGCATGATCATGGCTCACTGCAGCCTCAGCCTTCCTAGGCTCAGTTGATCCTTCTACCTCAGACTCCTGAGTAGCTGGGACTATAGGCACATGCAACCATGCCTGGGTAATTTTTGTTTTTTAGATTTTGTTGTTGTTGTTGTATTTTTGGTAGAGATGGGGTTTCACCACATTAACCTAGGCTGGTCTCAAACTCTTGGGTTCAAGCAATCTACCTGTGTTGGTCCCCCAAAGTGCTGGAAAAACAGTGAGCCACCACACCCAAACCCTGGATCAGCAGGGTTTTTAAAGCAATTTCCAAACTCATACCTCAACTTGGAAATTGTTTCAATATTATATGTAAGGCTATTGAATTGATCGATTTGGCAGAATTTATACACTAAAAATTTTAACTGAATTGATTACGTGTTAGCACTTAGAAGACATATGATTTTGAGTCTTAGTTGTTCAGTTAATATTAATTTGGACTATCAATTTCTACATCCTTTACCTCCTCCTCACTTTATTTTTTGTTTTTAATCATTTCACTTTGAGAATTTAAAAGGCTATTCAATTTAACTACTTTTTATGCCTCTGAATGCTACGGTGAACACTTGTCTAAAGAGATAATGAGGAGGAGCTCTAGTTATCAAAAAATAATAAATAATAGAAAAAGAGAAAAGTTTGAAATAATAGTAGGTTCAAGCATTAAACACATACATGTTACTTTAGTTTGAAAGTATAAGAGTTAAAACAATTGGTACAAATTTTTTATTTCCTTGAGATTTACTAATATCAGACATTAAAATTTGCATAATTACCTATGTAATGATTATGTTCTAATTTTACCTGTTGTGTATTAATAAAATATAATTTATAATAAACTAAAACAATAATTATTCCAAATTCTTACCACTTATTTCACTAAACTTAACTCCAACATGGTTTTCCTTTTATCATACAAAAATTTTTTGCACTGCAGCCTGGATGACAGAGTAAAACCCTGTCTCAAAAAAAAAGGGAAGTTTTAAAAAAAAAATTAATGTTATTTTTTAAAAAGCAGCCTATAATGTTTTTGCCTAAAATTCTAGAGAGCTATGTGAAATTAGATGAGTATCTTAAAGAAATAAGCTCAATTTACATGCTTATAGAAGGATTCTTATAGAATATTAAAGGTTAAATGTTATGCTAATTTTAAAATTATTCTCAGAAATTATGCATAACATCAGAGAGTAATGTCAGAGATTAAAGTCAGGCAATTAATCAGCCACAAATTATTCATTGCCAAGCCACTGTTAGGTAAGTTTAGAAAGATGTAATGACAATTACTGATAAAAAGGAGAATGGCTAGCTATCTAAACGACTTGTCTCTTGTTTGGAGTACTTTGTACTCTATAGAATTTCTAAATATTTCTTACAACTAGAATTTGTTGTGATCCCAATGTTCATCCAAACTGGCTTCTAAATCTTAATACTTTATGCCTGTTTAAGATTTTCTTTCTGTAATGTGAAACCTTTTACATAGAAGGTATTTAGATCATGTCCAGTTTTCTTCCTTTTCTGAACTGGGGATCCTGGACTTTATGTTTGTCTTGAAGCAGATATCCCAGGCCCACAGTGATACATGCTAGTTCTCAGAAGGAAGTCTCATCACACTCTGTATTTTTATGAGTTCATTAAACATTTTTAAATAAACAGGGTCCAGTTGGTCTCATGAGGCTTCATTTAGATGGTGAAAGAAAAAGAAAGTAGAATAAAATAGGGGAAGTAAAAGAAACAGAAGGAGAAATAAGCAAACTTAACCTCATTTGGATGTTACACATAGTGCTTACTATTTTTATGGGTTTTTTGTTTTAAAAGTCTATTTAAAAACATGATCCTCTCTCGAGAAGAGTTTTGTGGGTGAGCACAATGTAGCTCCTTGTTGGCCATTACCATCTGGGAGTTACACTCACTGGGAACACAGCCAGATGCTGACTTCTATACATGTGGTGTGCCTCTTCCAACCCTTATATACTATTTTTTTAATTTGAATGTGAAAACTATCTCTAAAGGCCAGGTACCAAAAAATAATAAATGTGACATTTTTTACTGTTTTCTAGTTACCACCTTTTTTTCACATAATCTTTGGAAAGACTATGTACAGGTTCTGATATTTTACTCTCATAAATATTTAAAAGTTGTTGAGATATGTTTTTTCTTTCTGAAACTTAGACCTTTTTTCCAGACATGAAATTTGTCATTTTCGTTTCTACCCATGTTTCAAAGGTGTATAAATCACAGTTATTTGTTTTTCTCTTTCTGTTTGGAATCAAGACGAGTAAAGCAAAATAGAGTTACACCCCCACCAACTTTTCATGTTACTCTTTTTGCAAGCACTTGAGACATAGGTAATTGGTATAGAAACAGATCAATGCTCCCCATTAGGTCAAGATGAGATCTTTGTTCCTTTTCACGGGAATCAATTTTAAGCTCCTCACCATCTAGTGTAGGCTGACTATTGGTTCTATTTCTAAAACTTTAACAGTGAGCAGTACTGATAGTCTTATATGAGTTCTAAGCCATAATTTTGTTAGAATAGTATCGATATCCTTTTAAATAAAATCTGAGTTCCCAAAACAGTATTCTATATGACTTAATCTAAATCATTTGGCAATAGTCAACAAAATGAGCTTGCAGTACAGGAGTCTGGGGGGCCGGATTTCTCACTATTCTCATGATTCTCAAATTTAACTATAAATTATCTCATTTCCTTCTGTTCAATCTGACTAAACTCAAAAGCTTACTTGTGTCCAAAATCAGTGGTAAATCTCAACAGCCACACTTGGCAGTCAATCTGCCTTGCTGTCACTTGGCAACAATGAGTCTGTGAGATGTGGAACGTCTAGGACTGTCCTTCCAAGTACAGCCGCACAAAACATTTTTTTCTCCTAAAAACTCAATCGAGATGTAATAGTTTGCTTCCTAATTTGGAAAAAGGAAACAAAGTTTGAAGAGAATTCAGTGAGGTTATTGTAAAATTCCTTTAGCCAGAAAATAATGTGAATATTTCTATGTTCTAACACTTAATTTTTTAATTTTGAAGTAACACTTTGGTGCACATTGATTGAATTCAACAACTACTATTGAGGAGGAACCAGAATACGCCATTCTGAAATATAACTACAGGAGACAGCAATATACCACTCCAAATAAGATTACAAGAGTTCAGAATCTGGCACCTTCAAAATGTGCTTCTTTGACATAGTATTAATTTAAGCTGATTATTTTAGGAATTGTAGACACCACAGAAGTCTGAAAACAAAGTATAAGTTGCCCTTTTATCAGGAAAATTTACGTTTATAATGAAATGTTAAGGGAGTCTCCCTCTCTTCACCAGGAAGAGAAGGATGACTAAATTACCAGAGACTCATCAATGGAGTCTCTCTCTATACACTATGTGCATACATATACACATAGTAGGTGTATATATTTATGGGGCACATGAGATATTTTGATACAAGCATAAAATGCATAATAATTATGTAAGGATAAATGGAGTATCCATCACCTCAAGCATTTATCCTTTCTTTGTGTTACAAAAAATCCAATTATACTCTTTCAGTTATTTTCAAATGTACAATAAATCATTGTTGACTGTAGTCACCTTGAAATGCTATTGAGGGCTAAATCCTATTCATTCTATCTCATTATATTTTTGTACCTATTAACCATCCCCACTTCCCCCACCCACTACCATTTAGTCTCTGGTAACCAACCTTCTACTCTCTCCATGAATTCAATTATTTTAATCTTTAGCTCTCACAATAAATGAGAATATGTAAAGTTTGTCTTTCTGTGCCTGGCTTATCTCACTTAACATAGTGATCTCCAGTTCCATCCATGTTGTGGCAGATGACTGGATCTCATTCTTTTTTATAGCTTAATAGTACTGCATTGTGTACATGTGCATTGTGTACATGTGTATTTCTTTATCCATTCATCTATTGGTGAACACCTAGGTTGCTTCCAAATCGTGGTTATTGCGAACAGTGCTGCAATGAACATGAGAACGCAGATATCTCTTTGACACACTGATTTCCCTTCTTTGGGGTATATACCTAGCGGTAAGATTGTTGAATCATTTGGTAGTTTTATTTTTAGTATTTTGAGGAACTTCCAAACTGTTTTCCATGGTGCTTGTACTAATTTACATTCCACCAACAGTGTGCAAGTGTTCCCTTTTCTCCACATTCTCACTAGCATTTGTTACTGGTGTCTTTGGAATGAAAGCCGTTTTAACTGGGGTGAGATAACATCTCGTTGTTGATTGATTCAAATTTCTCTGGTGACCAATGATGTTAAATGCCTCCTCATATGCTTGTTTTCTGTTTGTATATCTTCTTTTGAGAAATGTCTGTTCAGATCTTTTGCCCATTGTTGGATTTTTTTCCTATACATTTGAGCTCCATATATATATATTTTTTCTGTTTATTAACCCTTTGTCAGATGGATAGTTTTCAAGTATGGCCTCCCATTCTGTGTGTTTTCTCTTCACTTTGTTTCCTTTGCTGTGAAGAAGATTTTAACTTGATGTGATCTCCTTGGTCCATTTTTGCTTTGGTAGCTGTGCTTGTGGGGATAACTCAAGAAATCTTTGCCCGGTCCAGTGTCTCGGAGAGTTTCCCCAGTGTTTTAGTAGTTTTATAGTTTGAGGTCTTAGATTTGAATCATTGTAATTTGATTTTTGTATATGGTGAGAGATATGGATCTAGTTTCATTCTTCTGCATAGAGATATCCAGTTTTCCCAGCACCATTTGTTGAAGAGATTGTTCTTTACCCCATGCATGTTCTTGGCACCTTTGTTGAAAATGAGTGAATTTCTTTCTGCGTTCTCTATTCTGCTCCATTGGCCTTTGTGTCTGTTTTTATGCCAGTACCATGTTGTTTTACTTATCATAGCCCTGTAGTATAATTTGAAGTTAGATAATGTGATTCTTCCAGTGTTGTTCTTTTTTCACAGGATATATTTGGCTATTCTGTGTCTTTTGTGGTCCCATATAAAAGATAGCTTGTTTTTTTCTAGTTCTGTGAAGAATATCATTGGTATTATGATAGAGATTGCATTGAATCTATAGACTGCCTTGGGTAGAATGGACATTTTGCCAATACTGATTCTTCTAATCCGTGAAGATGGAATACCTTCCATTTGTGCATCCTCTTAAATTTTTTTCATCAGTGTTTTAAAGTTTTTATGTAGAGACTTTTCACCTCTTTGGTTACGTTAATTCCTTGGTATTTTATTTTACTAGTAGCTATTGTAAATGGGATTACTGTCTTGATTTCTTTTTCAGATTATTCACTGCAAACCCATAGAAATGCAACTGATTTTCGTTTGTTGATTTTGTATCCTGCAATTTTACTGACTTTGTTTATCAGTTCTAACAGTTTTTTGGTTGTGGTCTTTAGATTTTTCAAAATATAAGATTATATTATCAGCAAACAAGGATAATTTGACTTTTTCCCTTCCAATTTAGATTCTCTTTGTGTCTTTTTCTTGTCTGATTGCTCTAGCTATGACTTCCAGTATTATGTTGAATAACAGTGGTGAAAGTAGGCATCCTTGCTGTGTTCCAAATCTTAGAGGAAAGGCTTTCAGTTTTCCCCTATTATACTACTAGCTGTGGGTCCATCAAATACGGCTTTTGTCTTGTTGAGGTATATTCTTTCTATACTCTATTTTTTTCAGGATTTTTATCATGAATAAAGATGTTGAATTTTATCAGTTTCAATTGATGCTAAAAAAGCATCTAAAAGCTTTTTTAGCATCAATTGAAATTATCATATGGTTTCTGACCTTCATTATCTTGATATGGTGTATCAAATTGATTGATTTGCATATGTTGAACTACCCTTGCATCCCTGATATGAATCCCAGTTGATCATGATGAATGATCTTTTTAATGTGTTGTTGAATTCAGTTTGCTAGCATTTTGTTGAGAATTTTTATATCAATGTTCTCAGAGATATTGGTCTATAGTTGTTGTTGTTTGTTGTTGTGGTTGTTTTCCTGATGTGTCTTTGTCTGGTTTGTGTATCAGGGTAATACTGGCCCATATAACAAGTTTGGAAGTATTCCATTATCTACTTTTTGGAATAGTTTGAGTAGGTTTTAGTTCCTTTTTAAATGTTTGGTAAAATTCAGCAGTGAAGCCATCAGATGTCAGGCTTTTCTTTGCTGGGAGACTTTTTATTATAGCTTCAATCTCATTACTTGCTATTGATCTGTTCATGTTCTGAATTTCTACATGGTTCAATCTTGGTATGTTGTATTTGTCTAGGAGTTTATCAATTTCTTTTTGTTTTCCAATTTAAAGGCATATCTGCATGGTTTAATCTTGGTATATTGTATGTGTCTAGGAGTTTATTCATTTCTTTTAGGTTTTCCAATTTAAAGGCATATAATTTCTCATAGTAGCCTCTAATAATACTTTGAATTTCAGCAGTATTGGTTGTAATGTCTCCTTTTTTATCTCTGATTTCATTTATTTGGGTTTGTCTCTCCTTTTTCTCTTGGTCTGGGTAAAGGTCTGTCAATTTCATTTATGTTTTCAAACTACCAAGTTTTTGTTTTGTTGATCTTTTGTATTATTTACCATTTTTTTGTTTTGTTCATCCTTTGTGTTATTTTCTTTATTTCAATTTCATTTATTGTACTCTGATCATTATTATTTCTTTCCTTCTACTAATTTTGTGTTTGGTTTGCTCTTGCTTTTCTAGTTCTTTAAGATGCATTGTTAGGGCTAGGAATGGTGGCTCACGCCTGTAATCCTCTTGTTAATCTCTCTGCTGTTACAGCAGTCCCAGCTGAGAACTCAGAAAGGATAGAGTGAACATTATTTTTCCTCCCCTATAATGACTTATACTGTATCTAGCACAAAGATTCTGCTTACTAACCACACTAATCTACCTAGTTAAATTGCAAACCTAGGGAAACCCTTTTTGTTAAAGGAAAATAGTTCTCTAGAAGCCCCATATTGACTTACATTAATTTTGGTGTTAATTTAATAAGAAATAAACTACAATTTTATACATAAATTCCTCAGATAACTCTTACCCAATTATAAAACTTCAAATTTTAAATTAAATAAAAGCAAATTTATAAAATAATAAACTTTAATTTTTTAGCAACAATTTAACACAACTACAAATGTGAGTTTGGCTGAAATTAATTGCTAATGTAAATGTGGTGTGGACAACTGCAATGTGAGCCCTTCTGAATTCAGCATGCCCATGCTAGTTTTGTGTTCTAAAACATCCCTCCACTTCTCTGCATTAGAACTATTGAGACAACTTAGCTCTCAGAGTGAACCAAGACTTCTGTTGGCCTTTACTTAGCTCTAACGTGCCATTAAAGTATTAGATACAGCTGTTTCTCTTCACAGTATCTTGCAACTAAGTGGCACCAGCACAATTTTAAACATCTGTGGGCACTGATATCACATGATAGTTCTCAGTGATCAGATGGTTGTTCATATAATCCAGAATATGCTCATATTTTTCAGTTCATCTTTAAAGTGAAAACATAGATTTTGTAAAACAATTATTAATAAAAATATGTGGATTTAAAAGGTCAAATTGAGTTTGAAAAATCCTAGATTCATCCATGAAACTTAATGGCTATCATATTTTCCCCCTTAACTCATTACCACTCATTATTTTAGAGAGGGAGCCAGTTGTGAATGCAGACACAGCAATTCAACTTTGAAAAGAGTCTCTAATTATCTAGTTAACTATTTAAAACTATATTGAGTGCATAATATTTGCATTAAGTTGTGCTAGAATCGGAGGGTAAGACAGACATTACAAGAAACTCAGTCTATTTTTTACATGGATCTGTTGTCTAAAAAGAGGAGAAAAATCAGATAATTAAATCACACAATTTATCATAATTTTCATAAGTGCTATAAGAAGTCTTAGTACTGTAGGGGTAGGGTGAAAGCTTCCTTTCTACTCACAGAAGGTTTACTGAAATAAATGACAATAGATAAATGGAGAAAGAAGCCATAACAAATTAATGTGCATACGTATATGGGAGTCCTACAAATACAAGACTCAAAGAAGGGTCAGATGATTGAGAATTGAATGCCTTCTTCATAAGGGAGAGGAAGATGGAGGGTGCAGGCAAGTGTGAGGGGATAGTAAATGATTTTTAGAGGAATTAATGAACCCAAAGAAAAATGGTCTGGGACAAGTTTCCTCTGAGCTTTACAGGAGGTAGCAGGAAGGTGAGGGGCAGAACTTCACTGTGAACAAAGGTTGCCTTATTACACAGAGAAAGCCTTCCAGGTAATCTCTCAAAGTTGTCTTCAGAAGAATAGATGAAAAAATTATCTGGGTGTGGGGACAGATATTTTAGTTTCTTCTCTTCTCTGGTGGTTAAACTTTTCTGGTTATTTGATGAAATTTTTAGGGAGGGGATTTAAGGTAATTCATTTCTTTTTAGAAATAAGTTTCCTTGGTCAGATAAGTAAATTCCAGAGGGAGTCCTTCCCTGCATTTAGTAGGGGTTGGGGACAAGAGAAGATTAGAAAGTCTTTCATTACGAAGCCATTTCTGAGGCCTTCCTGTTTTATTCAAAGTGGTCAGCATGCCGAAATGCCAAATTTTGGGATATCATTTTATGAGCCCCAAACAGTGCCAAGTCACCTAATATAACTAGGAATCTAATCTATCAGTGTGCTAAAATGAAAAGGAAGAATGCAGAGCTGCTGACCAGGGAGGCTAGCAGTATGCTGTCCATATAGAAGCTCCATCATCCTGAATGGAGCCAAAGCAGGAAGCCCAAACTATGTTTGGGAGACATAGTTGCTGAGTGAACAGAGGTGGACAGGTTATTCAGCCATTCATGTTACTGTCTTCAAGAACTAAAAACATTTTATCACTTATTTGAGAAATCAGAAACTCATCCCAGAGTAAGACATAGGGGAACAAAATTCACCTTGATGTAAAACTCCATCACTCCAATTTTCTGTTTGGAGCTTTTCCTTGGAACTCTGAAAAACTCCATTGAAATACTACAAAGCCCAACCAATTGGACTGGAAGAACCAGTTTGGCAAGTAGTAGGTGTATGAATCTATCTCTGAGCTCAGAACTTCATTCATAGCTCAGAAAGATGGATGGAATAGCAATATGAACATTACAATGGCTTACTTGCAAAAGCTGCCAGCATCATGCCCAATATTATTGTTTTTCTGGTAATTCCCCATGTGTTCATCTCATGGGATTTTTATACTGTAAGAAAATAACATTCTTGTGAGCCATTCTACTCTCTTTTTGAAATAGAATAGAATACAAATAAGTAAATGAGTAAATAAAACATGAATATTTAGTTACTAATATCAAGTGAGAGCTCATTCCTGCTTAATAATTTTTGTTCTTGCTAAGGGATCATTTCTTTAAAGGCTCTAACATTTTTAAAGCAACTTTCAGTTCACAGCAGAATTGAAAAGGAGGTAGAGATTTTCTCGTATACTCCTGCTCTCCCCTCTAACACTCATGCACAGCCTATCCCATTATCAACATCCCCCACCAAAGTAGTACATTTGTTACAATTGAAGAACCTACACTGGCATTATCACCATCCAAAGCAGGAAGAATTTTTTAATTTCCAGAGTTGAAATGGATATTTAAGGTAAGTTGTTACTGTTTTATTCCTATATAACAAATTACCACCAACTTAATGGCTTAAAAGAATACTCATTTATTATCTCATAGTTCTGTAAGTCAGAATTACTGGGGAACTTGTCTAGGATCTCTGCTTAGCATCTCACAAGACCAAAATCAGGTCATTGGCTGGGCCAGGGTCTTATCTGGAGACTCTGAGGAAGAATCTACCTCGAGGCTCATTGGAGGTATTGGTCGAATCCAGTTCCTCCTCAGGGAGCCTCTCCTTGCTGGCTGTCAGCCAAGAGCTGCTCATGGCTGATGGATGCTGCCTGCTTTCCTTCCTGTAGGCCCCCTCCATCTTCAAAGCCAGTAACGGCACCTTGAGCCCTTCTCTGCCTTTCTCTCCACCCATCAGCAGGAGAATCCTCTCTGTTTGTAAAGGCTCACAGATTCAGTCTGGCTTATTAGGAGACTCTTTCCATCTTCATGTCAGCTCTGCCATATAACACAACACATTTTGGGAGAGCACTTTTGGAAATTCTGCCTACCAGGTCATCTTCTCCAATCTTTTACTCAACACCAACTCTCCACCAGATAGTTACTTGGCATATGCTTGACTATTTCAGACCACAGAGCCTCATACTTGCTAGGACTCAGCCTTTCCCTTTTTCTACCATGTCAGTGGTCCCAGTGTCCCTTCCCAAGTTGAAGGAAAGCCTGTGTATTTTTTACTTTAGTGCCAAGTCCTGCTTTTTTGAGCAACAAAAATAAGTATATTTTTTCTTCCATGGAATTGCCTTTCAAATATGCATAACTCTATTTATTCTTTTCCAGTATAAACTCCCTTAAATCCTCCTATTTTCTTAAATCATTGAGCTGAGGAAAATTTTGTATTTCTCCTGTGTTATACAACTTGGTACTCAGATCCAAAGGCAATTTTATGGAGGTTCAAAATAAAAATATAACAATACATTTATAAGGTTAAATATAGTAGCTATATGTTGACACTTATAGAAGAAATGGATTTTTAATATAAATTTATACTTTCAAAAGGATTTTTCTTGATTATTTAATATTTATATTATTTTCTAGAATTTCTGAGCTCTCAATTATTTCTAAATTACTAGATATCTGCCTCCCAAGACTTTCTGCTTTGCATTGTTGGATGTTTCATAGCAGCATTTCATTTTCTCCTCTGATTTTATTTTTCTGAATTAAAGCTGTTGGAAAATGATTCAATTTCATATTCTCATGAACTCTCTTTCAAATGTACTGATCAGTTGTGACAGACAATTCAGGTTCCTTCACCCTAAGCAGAAACATTTACCCTGGACTGTTTTATTTTTAGTCACCTTATTATCCCTCTAGTGACTAGAAATTGGCGTAAATCGAAGCACCTATTCACTTTTTAAGATAACTCACTAAAATATTGGTGTCAAATGCCTTGCAGTAATAACTAAGATGAGTTAAAATAGACCTAGAATACAGAATCTTAGGCCAGTTTTGGAATCATAGTCATTGAGGTATTTATAACATCAAGCCTCTGGGAATTCAGCTTAGATGAGGTCTTACCTCCTTTTTGCCCTGAGTTAGTACCACAGCTTCTTGCACAGGGTAGGAATTCAACAAATATTGATTGAATTTCATCAAGTTTCCATAACAGCTGCTGCTGGACTTAACAGGAAAATCTTGTATAGAAGTGAAAAATAATCTATAGCCACTAAGATAATTAAGCTGTTGACATTAATCTTTGTTTTAATATGTCACTTCCTAAAATTTAAATTAAGGGTTTGAGAATCAGAGAAGATATCTAATTTGAGAACCTTTGATTCTTCTTTGACTTGATTCATTTTAAAAAGAAAAGGTAAAAAATATCTCCATGAAGTTGTTTTTACTTGTCTAGCATATAGGCATTTGATAAACATTAAGTAATATACACATTTTGATGGACCAAGGGAATATAAAGACTTTGACTTCATTGTTTTAAAGCCAACAAGGTTTTAAATAACTAGGGAGTATCCTTTTATTTCCTTTATTTGCAAAATATAATTAATCAAATTTTGGCTCTAGAAGGTTTTTCATATTTTGTGATAACTATCAGGGTAAGTTCTGTGAGTTCTCTCCTTTAGCAATCAGAATAATTTTTTTCTGCATGTAAAAGCAAATCTCTTTTAAAAAGCACTATTGACATGTTATAGTGATACAGTAACCCATTTCATAAATAGATGTATTTTGTTTTTTAATATGCAAGATGATAAGTAAATATTAATGAGGATAAAAATGGCCCTTTCCTGACCAAATTCAAGCCACAGCATTTTGAAAACTTTAAAAGGGAAACAATCCTTTTAAATGAAAAAGAAGGACTAATCATTTTTTCTAAACTTGTTTCTTTTTGTATGTAAACCAAATAATAATTTGGAGTACACCTACACAAGAAAAGCATATGCAAGCAAATTTTATTGAAAATCTAAATGAGACAAATACAATTCTGCAGGAGGGTCGATTTGTTATGATTTTCTGCTCAGTTCATGAATGGCAGAGCCACTGCCTTACGTTGTGTGGCCACCGAGACAAGGTCTAGCATATTGAATTTGCAGATCAAAATGTGTTTTGTTTGTTTTTCATATGCAATCTTTGCCTAAAGCAATTACAGTGAAGTAGTTACTTGGATGGAAGAATTTCTGCCTTTTTAATAACTGAAAATCCTTTCATTTTCCTTTAAACAGCAATATCTATTTAGATTGTCCACTCCAAACGGGCAGACGTAGCCACAGATTTATTCTCACTACTTGTTAATGACAATAATAACAAAGTCATGGGATAGTTTCTTATGGAAAATTCAGCTCATTATGCTAATACGGTAGCCAGCTATCACACAGCCACATTATTCCTCACCTTCTCAGTCTCCTCCCCATCCCTACCTTCCAAATTGTTGGTAGCAGCAGAAAAGAAAAGGCACCTGTTCTGGAGCGAGACTTCCTGGTTAAATTCCCCCCTTGTGCTATTTATAGCTTGTGTGGAACTGGGTACCCAACTTCTCTGATGCTTTGAGGATTAAATGAGTTAATACGTATAAAGTGTTTACAAAAATACCGGCCATGGAACACACTCAATAAAAATTACCTATTATTCCTAATTTTCAAAGGTAATATGTCTCATACACTAGCCATTAATTTGTTCAATGATTTGATAATTATATGTGTTCCAGGCACTGTCCTCAGTGCTGGAATTGTAGCAGTGGACAACACAGACAAGATTCCTGACCTCGTGGAGCTAGTATTCTAGCAGTGGAAGATCCAGAAGCATGGAGTTAAATCAATCATAAGTGATGATTGAGAAAAAAGGTGTCATAAAGGGAAGGAGTGTGACAGGGTTGGAGTCATGAAAGGTCTCTCTGATGAGGTGACATTTGAAATGAAGGAATAGGAAATGAATAAATAGGTCTGTATGGAGCCCACATCAGTCAGGATAAACAGCAAGTGCTGAAGAAAAGCAAGACTGGAATCTAGTTGACATGTTAGAGGAAGAGCTCAAAGGTCGCTGTGATTGCTGGTTAGGACCAAGGGGAGAATGGTACAAAATGCTGTGAGAGAAGAAAAGGGGCAGCATCAGCACCTATAGTCAGTTAACCAGGATTTGGTGCTCCTGGTAAATGTGGTATGGGACCTTGGCTGCAAAAATCACACCCAGCTGCCCGTATGCAACAATCCAGGAAAGCTGCAGCTGGAGGTGAGGTAGCTGTTGGGAAAAGAATGTTGAATATCTCATGAATTCCTTTAGGGAGGGTAACAAAATGGAGTGATGGCATCTAGAGGAAATTTGTACCCCCCTACATACGCAATAGCTACTTCTCTAAAATATTCAGATAATCCTCACTGCTGCCAACTGCCTGTATACACAATTTAAAGTTGCCAATATTTCCACCCGTATTTTGAATCAAAATTGATCTACGAAGACATACCATAAATATTTTTATATTGACTCACTCAAAGAAATGGACTATTCATTACACAAATGTGAGTTTCAGTTTGATGATTTTTTTCCCCAACCTTCTGACATCAATAAATTGAACCCAGATTTTTCTAGATAAATCAATGGGAGAAGAGAATTAGCATTTACAATGTAACCTGTTCCCTGAGTACCATGTTATTGGATAATGCTATTATAAATCTTTCTAAGTTCTAGGTATTCTTTCCACTCTAAACACATGGGATATTCTAAAATCTATATTAGAAAGTCTATAATACTAACTTTATCTAAGACATCTGAAAAATAAATTATCTCCCATTATATAATACTTTTACAGCAGATGGGCATCGTGAACTGCAGTGAAATACGAATCTCCTAGGGAAGCAGCTACTCTACCACCAGCACATCCCCCTCGTGAATGCAGCCAAGCTTGCTGTGCTGTGGCTTCCTTGGTGTTCGCTCTGTGGATGGATTAGGGCACACTAAGAAAGGGGCATATGATTCAACTTGTTAGAAATGAACAGCAGATTATGGATGTTCCTCAACGTACAATGGAGTGGCATCCTGATAATTTAGCTTAGCCTACCTTAAATATGTTCAGAACATTTACATTAACCTACAGTTTGACAAAATCATCTAATGCAAAGCCTACTTTATAATAAAGTGTTGAATAGCTCAGGTAATTTATTGAATACTATACTGAAAGTGAAAAATAGAATGGATGTATGGGTACTTGAAGTATGGTTTTTGCTAAATTTGTATTGCTTTTGCACCATCATGTGGCAGTAAAACGGAGGCCTAGCATGACTAACTCCATTTTGATCTTCATCCCCTCACCCCTGATGCCATTTAGGTTAATTGCTTTTGCTGATCTCTGCATATTAGCCAAGCTAACTATGGGAGAAATTTAGTCTATAGTTTAAGGCAAGGATGATAATAGTCCCTTCCCAAAACTAACCCCTCAGGAGATAACGAGGGTACATACACAAGTGACAACGTTATGTTAAAGATTTATAGGAGCACTATGACCTGACCACGGAGAAAGAAGTTTCATAAACTCTTTAGACCCTCACTGCCACCCAGATGTCTGTGGTCATTGGCTGCCTCTTGACCTCAATCCTACTCCTCTTTCCCCTTCCTGTAACATAAAAGAGGCCTAAAATTCATATTACGATGGTTCTTTAGGACACTAGCCCACCATCTTCTCAATTTGCTGGCTATCTGAATAAAAGTCACTTTCTTTGCCCCAACAATTTGTCTCTAAACTTATTGTCTATTGTGCAGTGAGCAGTGTGAGCTTTGGACTTGGTTACAATAATAAAGTCAAAAACTCATAAGCTGAACCATCTTAAGTCAGGGACCATCTATACTAACAAACAGTAATGCAATTCTTTCATTTGTGCTGAACAACAAACAAATCTAAAAACCCTATGGATCTAGTTATAAAACTTCAATTATCTGTTCTCACAATGCACTCTTGAGGCTCCTGACACTTAAGTATCCTCATTTTATAGAACATAGCAGGGGTCCTCTGGCCCCAGAAGATTTTACCAGGGATGACGTCTGACTCAAATTCAAAGCACTGATGTCAAGCTGATAGAAAATAAGGACTTTTCTCCTCAAGTTCAGACATAATATTGAATGTAACTGGTGGACTCCAGTGGAATTTTTCTCTGGGAATTTTTAGATAAGATTTAGTGAGATACCAAGATGTGTAGAGTAGGAAAAATAATTTTCTCTTCTACCTTCCATGAGTTCTGAGTCTTTTTTAAATTCTAACAAAACAAATTAACAAAAGAAAAACACATAGAAGTTTAACAACATGAGTATCTTCTGTATAAATGGGAGATAACCCAGATAAATGAGCAAATCACTTGAGTAGATTTCAGAGAGTTGTCTTCAGGTTTAACTAATATTCTTCTCTGAAACAGAAAAGAAGGTTGCAGGGAAAAGCCTAGTTAAGATGAGATGGTCTGGACAAACAAGAATAAAGTTTGTTATGCAGATCGAGGTAAATTCCACCTCTATTAAGGGTTGCTAGTGATTTAGTTATATCCCTTTCTTCCTGGTACAGAGAAAGAGAGAGAGAGAGAGAGAGAGAGAGAGAGAGAGACCCCCTCACAAACGGAGATTTTCTTTATAAATGAACATTTCAATCAAAAAGGGTAACTTCTACTCTTTTCGGAACTCAAATTGTAGACTTTGTCAAAACAATCAGCTCAAAATAATCTCTATGCCAAAGAGGCATATTTCGGTGGCATACTGTTAAGATTCAGAAAATGGCACTCCAAAATATGGTGCTTTGTTGTGATAAGTGCTCTGAACTAAAAATGAACCAAGGTCCTCTGATGTCTTGCCCTTCTGACTCTTGCTCCATTTTCTCCCCAAAAGTGAAAAAAGGGATTCCTATGAAGTTCCCTTATCTGCCTTAAGTTAGATTTTCTCCTGTATCATCTGTTCTCATGCTGCTAATAAAGACATACCTGAGATCAGGTAATTTATAACAAAAAAAAGGTTAAATTTACTCACAGTTCCACATGGCTGGGGAGGCCTCACAATCACGGTGGAAGATGACAGGGAAGAAAGACACATCTTACGTGGCAGCAGCAAGACAGCTTGTGAAAGGGAATTCCCATTTATAAGACCATCAGATGTTCTGAGACTTATTCACTATCATGAGAACAGTATGGGGGAAACTACCACCATGATTCAATTATCTCCACCTGGCCCTGCCCTTGACACCTGGGGATTATTATAATTCAAGGTGAGATTTGGGTGGAGACACAGCCAAACCAAATCACTTCCTAAAGGAATTCAATGTCTTGTACCCCCTTTCTAGCACTCTTGTCAACTAGCAAAGACTTTATCACAGGAGAAGAGACTAAAGGTTGACATACAGAGTGTCAACAGCATCACCTATTCTTCTGAGGGCTGCTCCCAGACAACTGACAGACTTTTTATCTACATAACAAAACCACCTTTGTTTGCTGTGCCTTTCCTCCCAGCACCCTCCCATAAACTGTTACCACTTTCCCACTAAAGCCCCAAGCCCTATTCCTTTCTGCACCTCAGCATGTCATAAAAACTTCAGTCCTTCAAACCAGCCTGGCCAACAAGGTAAAACCCCATCTCTAATAAAAATACAAAATTAGCTAGTGGCAGGTGCCTGTGATCCAAGCTACTTGGGAGGCTGAAGCAAGAGAATTGCTTAAACCCAGGAGGCAGAGGTTTCAGTGAGCCAAGATTGTGCCACTGCACTTCAATCTGGGCAACAAAGTGAGACTCCACCTCAAAAAAAAAAAAAAGAAAACTTCAAACATTTCGCCCTTCTTTGAGTTTCATATTTTGTGGGACTCCCAGGCATATGTATATAATTAACACAGTTTTTCTCCTGTTAATATTTGTCAGTTTATATCATATACTCAATTATTAAGCCTTTAGTGGGTAGAGAGAGAGTCTTCCTTCTCTCCTATAATAGACTTTGTTCTTCTATAGTCATATTTTTGGGTGGTGTGTCCTAAGCCCCTCACATTGAAAGGAGTTAGCCAGCTTGCTTTAGGCAGACAGTAAGGAAAGGGTCCCCAGAGAACCTCCAACTGCCCCAAAAGTGCTTACACAAGATGTTTTGTGCAGATAAGGGAACTTGTACAAGGGGCTTGCCTAAACATGACCATAGCAGACTAAAGGCTCGCATGAGCACTAGGGGAACAGGGTAGAGCCACCAGGAATTTGCACCTTATACAAATAGAGAACCCAGTCCCATTAGCTTATATATATAAAAGCCCTGGTATTCAGGCAACTGGCAACCTGCTTTTAGGACTCCTCTCTTTGCTAAGAGCTTTCCTTTCACTTAATAAATTCTACTCCATTCACTCTTTGAGTGAGTCCACTCCTAATTCTTCCTAGATGTGAGACAAGAACCTGGACCTAGCTGAGCTAAGGAGCAAAATACTGTATCATTTTGGTGGCCCATATGGGGACCTAAGGAAAGGTGAGTAAAATGCAGACCCAAAAAGAAACCTCTTTCACTTTCATTTCCAAGCCTTCCTGTCCTCAGACTTTTTCTGAAACAAATAGAGCACCAGGTCTCAGCCAACTAAGAACGAATGGCACAGCTGCAGAGTCTGCCATCTGCTTCCCATGTCTGCTGCATATGCACACTGCATCCAATGGTCACATGGGGTGGGAATGGGCCCTGGTAGCTGCCCATGCCCCAGGGCAGTCTCAGGAGTCAAGGGCCCAGTGTGGCCAGCTGTCCAGCATTTTCCACTCACTGTCTCTTCTCACCACATGCCCACAGAGTCTTTCCTCCTCCAGCCAAGCCAAAAGGAAGATATGATAAGAGTTTCTCTCCCTGTTGGAGGAGGGTTCACAGCTGAATTCTACCAGACGTGCAAAGAGGAGCTGTTACCTTTTCTTCTGAAACTATTCCAAACAATACAAAAACAGGGAATCCTCCCTAACTCATTTTATGAGACCAACGTCATCCTGATACCAAAACGTGGCCGAGATACAACTGAAAAAGAAAATTTCAAGCCAATATCCATGATGAACATTGATGCAAAAATCTTCAATAAAATACTGGCAAACTGAATCCAACAGCACATCAAAAAGCTTATCCATCATGATCAAGTCAGATCCATTTTTCTAAGTTGTTTTCAGAGTTTTGCAGCTGCCCTCACCAATAAGTCAATCTTCATAGGTTTAGAGAAACCACCAGTCAGAGCAGATGCACTGGGAGTGTGAGGAAATCTTCTTTAGCACCTGCGGTAGATGTAGTACGGTGGTCTCTGAGGCTGTTCCTGCAGCACCTGGGCCCTGGTGGCTGGGCTGGAATCACCAGGCACAAACCCTTCAACATGGTTCTGTCTGAATAAAATTTCTCAAGCCAATGATATTTTACTCCTAGAATTTTTAAGCTCCAAAAGAACAATTATAACTTTAGGTTAATAAGAAATAGTCACAGGCCAAGGAACTGAAAAGCAGTTTCCACCTAAAGTTTAGGGGCCTAAGGCTGGATACTCAGCATAATTACCAGTGCCTACATTCTAGAAAGATGGAAATAGGGTTAGTACCATCATCCTTACAATTCATACACGGAGCTTTTAATCTTGCTGTTGTTGTGGGTTTCCCCTCATCCCCTATACATATGCTCCTCAACTTATCTGCCTATTAACCCACAATTAACGGGAAATATCATAAGTCAAAAATGCATTTAATATACCTAACCTCTTGAACAAGCTTAGTCTCACCTATCATAATTGTGCTCAGAACACTTAGTGTGGCTGACAGAGAGCTGCAGCTTGCTGCCACTGCCCAGTATTGCAAGAGAGCATCATTGTACCATAAACCTCTAGCCTACAGGAAAAAAATCAAAATTTAGGCTGGGTGCGGTGGCTCACACCTGTAATCCCAGCACTTTGGGAGGCTAAGGCAGACAGATCATGAGGTCAGGAATTTGAGACCAGACTAAGCAACATGGTGATGAAACCCTGTCTCTACTAAAAAATACAAAAATTAGCTGAGCGTGGTGGCACATGCCTGTACCCAGCTACTCAGGAGGCTGAGGCAGGAGAATTGCTTGAACCCAGGAGGTAGAGGTTGCAGTGAGCTGCGATCATGCCACTGCACTCCAGCCTGTGTGACAGAACGAGACTTTGTCTCAAAACAAAACAAAAAAAGAAAAATTCAAAGTACAGTTTCTACTGAATGTGTGTGGCTTTCACACCATTCTAAAATTTAAAAATGGCAAGTTGAACTATCGTAAGTCAGGGAACTTCTTTATACAAAATCAAAGATTTTGTATTAAATGCTTCTAACTCACAATGGGAAACTATTTTATACTAAAATTGAAAGATTTATTGCCTTATTTTAATTTTAAAAAATAATTATGTGGTTTACCTTTTAGTAGCTGGTATAGCTATTACTGAATGTAATACTGAGAATGTGGGCCTGTCATCTGATTCTTGTAAGAGTTTAGATTTCTGCACTAGAATTAAATCCAAAGCCAATTTATAGAATATGTAAATACCTAATTACATCTAAAGCTATATCCATATTATATAAATACGATGTAAAACGTGAGTTTTCAATGACATGTATTGCAACAAAATGGATACTGAATGTAAATAAACACTAGTGATTTTTGTTAAAGCTTCTAGAAAATCCAGACAATCTGGAAATTATATATTTGGAAGATTTTTCCATGTAAATTTTTTGGATATGCATTAAAGGTATTATAGCTGACACATTTTCCTATTATCTTTCAAAAATGGAATTTTATTCTAGTTTCAAAATATTATTTATTGACATTAAAATACTTGAATTTGGCCGGGCACTGTGGCTCACACCTGTAATCCCAGCACTTTGGGAGGCCAAGGCAGGTGGATCACTTGAGGTCAGGAGTTCGAGACCAGGTTGACCAACATGGAGAAACTCCATCTCTACTAAAAATACAAAATTAGCCAGGCATGGTGGCACATGCCTGTAATCTCAGCTACTCAGGAGGCTGAGGCAGAAGAATCGCTTGAACCGGGAGGCGGAGGTTGCAGTGAGCCGAGATTGTACCATTGCTCTCCAGAGCCTAGGCAACAAGAGTGAAACTTTGTCTCAAAAAAAAAAAAAAAAAAAAAAAGGATACTTGAATTTATATTTTCTTTACAAAATAAAGTATGAATTTTGACCTAGCAGTGAAAAGAATTTTTCAGGCAAAACTTCAGGTACTTCAATATATTTTGTTTTGCTCTTGTTATTTGTCTTAAAATGTAGAAATCATGGAGAAGTCGAGGTATTTCCTTTTTATATTCCCAGGGAAAGTAGCAATCTTTTATATGCAATGCTCAAATAAAATTGAAAATGAATTAAATACTATGTAGGTAAATCAACATATTTGATTATAAATGATGTATTTGTAGATCAAAAAAGCAATATAATTATAAATTTTGAAGATCATAACTGGATTTAGTAGTGTTAAGGCCCTGAATTAGATACAAATGAATTAATAGTTATGTTGTTACCCTTTTATCTAGCAAAGGAAAGTAAGTAACAAAGAGAAAGTGAACAAGAGTGGAAGGCAGTAAAAGATAAAACATGAACCTGAAAAATAAAAGAAGCAATTGCTTTTCATTTAAAAGTACTGAGAAAACTGTCTTCGTCCATTCAGGCTACCCTATAACAAATTACCTTAGACTAGGTAATTTGTCAACAACAGAAATTTATTTCTCACAGTTCTGTAGGCTGGGAGGTCTAAATCAAGGTGGCAGCAGATATGGTGTCCAGTGAAGGCCTTTTCCTAACAGAGAGTGCCTTCTGTGTGTTCTCACATGGAAGGGTGGATAAGCAAGCTTCCTTGCGCCTCTTGTATAAGGGCACTAATTTCATCTGTACTGAACAAATGCAGGTATCTTAATTCAAAATTGTTAGGAATTAATAATAGTATGAATAATAATATAAAGCAGAATTGTTTTAGTCCAAACAAAATTATATATATGTTCTTGTCATATAAATATGTATTAAACATTGTAGTTGGACCAGATGGTGGTGAAATAAAACCATAATATATAATTTTAGAGTATTTTTTGATCATTTCTATTTAAAATTGGGCCCTTCTCTCAGTAGTTGGCAATATGCACCAAAAGAAGATTAGTAGCTATTATAGACTAAATGTACTTGTCAGCCCATTATGTGTGTGTCCCCCTGAATTCTTATGTTGAAATCTAATCTCTAATGTGATGATATTTGGAGGTGAGGCCTTTGGAAGGTATGTAGGCCATGAGGGTAGATCCCTCATGAACACAATTAGAGCTTCTACAAGACGAGGCCGGAGAGCTAGCTAGCTCTTTCCACCATGTGAAGACACAACAAGAAGTTTGCATTCTGCAGCCTGGAAGAAGGTCCTCACCAGAATCATGCTGGCACCCTGATCTCAGCCTTCAGCCTCCAGAGCTATGAGAAATAAATTTCCGTTGTTTATAAGCCACCAGTCTGTAGTATGTTTTTTATAGCAGGCAAAAAGATTAAGACAGTAGCTAAAAGCAGACGCTTCTTAGGATATTAGAATGTAAATTAGCATTGGTCTCAAAGTGAAGGTAAACTGAAACAGTGGAACCGATTATTTGCCAGACAAGTATAGAAATTATATTGCTATACAGAGTAAGGTATTGTGGATGACTCTATAAACTCTAAAACGAGTAACCTGGCTGCAAATCACTGGTGAAATCAATATAATCTAAAAACAAAAGTAACCACATAGGACTTTAAAAATTAATTCAGGAGTTTTATTGTTTGCATAATTTTCTGTAAGGTATCCCAAAAGTCTTACTCCAGTTTTAAATGTTAGTAACCTTAAACTGCACTAAGAATCTTGGGATATCTTATATATTACTTGTTACATATTTTCTTGACTTAAAAACAAATAAATAATTGTATTTTGTCAGAAATAAAGATCTTTAGTATAAAGAAAGAATTTTCTATTACAGAACCAAGACCTTAAGTGGGAACACCATAGTGTTATAATTGGAGTGGAAACATCAATATAAAACAATGCCTTACATACATATTTATTTCATAAAGTATTTTTGCCCTAATTTTTTTCACTAAAGTAGCCAAAAAGCAATGCCATTCCCACAATGTACCTTAATACACAGATTTTATTCTCTACTGTACATTTTTGCTAACAGGAACCACGCATCCTCGGAGAAATGGCTAATTTCAAGTTTGGCACCATAAGGCATAAGATAAGCAGAAATGTATTATACTAGAAAAGAGCTTAAGGTAAACATGGTTTCAAAAAGGGATACCAAGACAATTCAAGGCAGAAGGAATAATCTTTTCAACACATGGTGCTAGAACAACTGGATATCATGCAAAAGAATGAAAATAGACCCCTGTCTCACATCATAGACAAAAATTAAGTCAAAATAGATCACAGAATTGAATATAAGTGGTAAAATTACAAAACTCTTAGAAGATCGCATAAGAACAAATCTTTGGGAACTTGAATTAAGCAATAGTTTCTTAGATATGACAGCACGTGCCTAAGTGACAGCAGAAAACACAGATAAGTTGGACTTGATCAAAATGAAAAAGCTTTTTGCTTCAAAAGACACAATTAAAGAAGTGAAAAGCCTCCGAATGGGAGAAAATATTTGCAAACCATGTCTCTGATAAGGGTCTAGATACATAATACATAAAGAATTCTTACATTCTAGCCTGGGCAATAGAACAAGAATCCCGTTCTCTCTCCCTCTTTCTCTTCCTCTCGTATATTCTTTTTTTTCTTTCTTTCACTCTCACTCTCACTTTCTTTCCTCTCTTTTTCTTTCTTTCAAAAAAAAATAAATAAAAATTAAAAGGTGTAGTTTTCTATGGCTTCTGTGACAATTTTCCATAAACTTAGTGGCTTGAAACATCACAAGTGTATTATCTTATAGTTCTGTAGTCTGACATGAATTTAGCTGTGCTAAAATCAAGGCATTGGCAGGGCACCTGCATTCCTTTTGTAAGCTCTAGGACAGGATTCATATCCTTGCTCATATGGGCCATTGGCATAATTCAATTCCTTCTGGTTTTAGGACTGAGGTCTCCTTTTTCTTGCTGTTATCAGTTGAGGGCCTTTCCCAGCTTCTAGAGGACCCTACATTCCTTGGCTTATGTTCCCTTCTTCCATCTTCAAAGTCAGGAACTGTGATTTGAAGCTTTTGTATTAGAATCTTTCCTCCTTTCATCTCACTTCTCGGGTACATTCTTCTTCTTTAGTCTTCACTTTTAAGAAGTATGATTAGATAGGAACCCAGAGTCCAAGATAATCTCCCCATATCAAAATTATTCACTTTAACATCTGCAAGTCCCTTTGACTATGTGAAGTAACATGCTCACATCACAGTGTCAGGATTAGGATATAGCCATCTTTGGGGTTGGAAGTGGGGCATTATTCTATTAAACCTTCCACGGAAAATGATGTTTCTGCTTGTTTTCTCTTTGTCTTCTCTCAGCTGACATCTTTTAATATATAACCCCCCTAAATTAGTAGACATTTATAAAAGTTATTCCATCCACCCTTTTGAAAAGGAGTAGCAAGTAACTATAAAATCCTTAGTGATATCAGAGATGTGACACTATGACCTGGATGAATAAAAACAAATATTTTTAAAAAGGATGACTTTAAAATATAGGACATTCTATTTCTTGGGGCCTACTTCTTTGTATTCACACTAGCTTAATTTTTAAAAAGTTATTCAAACTAGCTTACTTGGGAATAAAGGGGGATTTTAATGAAATGGCTTATAGAATCCAAGGCAGGAAGTACATTTGAACCACACAAAGAGCCGTATGCAAAAGATGGAAAACCATCAGAAACTTTCCCCTCTCTCTTCACCACCTTCTCCTGTACTTACTTCCCTATCACCAAGTGGTGTGTATTGACTTCTTTCTGTGCTTTTCCTTTTCTCTCGCTACCCTTCCCTGCTTCTGTCTGATCGTGGTGCTTTTCTCTGCTTGCTCATGGTTACCCCAGTTCCCAACAGGGCTTTTTAGCTCAAGTTCCAGGAGTTGACTCCCTAGAGTCAATGAGCCATTTAAATTTTTGAAAAGACTCTTTGGCATATCTTGAGTCAGATGTCATTACTACTTTAATGAACTGTGACTAGAGGACAGGACCCTATACAGTGCAAATATCTAGGGCCATTGTCAGATTGGCAGCCAAAAGTTGTCTTCTCCCAGTGTCCAACCTTGTTATTTTAATATGTATTTTGTTTATTTACCCTTTGATACTTCCTTTTCTCCAATATGGATAATTTGGTATAAAACGCTACATATTTTATTTGGTCATCATTTTCTTTATATGGTGTATTAAAACATTATGCCGGCTGGGTGTGGTGGTGCACACCTGTAATCCCAGCACTTTGGGAGGCTGAGATGGGTGGATCACCTGAGGTCAGGAATTTACAACCAACCTGACTAATGTGGTGAACTCTGTCTCTCCTAAATAGAAAAAAAATTAGCCAGGCATGGTGGTACATGCCCTGAACTAAATAGTTTCTTAAAAAAACCCAAGGTACTTGGGAGGCTGAGACAGGAGAATTGTTTGTACCTGGGAGGTGGAAGTTGTAGTGAGCCGAGATCATGCCACTGCACTCCAGCCTGAGCAATAAGAGTGAAACTCCGTCTCAAAAAACAAAAACAAAAACAACAAAAAAATATGCCTTGATGAGGTTCCTATGGCTTAAAAATACAGCAGTTTTAGAGATTAAAACACTTAAAATTTTGAGACTAGTGAATCTCAGCTCTGTCATCAGAAGGAGAGAAAAATTATACTGTCAATGTATGATCATAGCCATATAGAGTTCATATTTTAAATCTTAAATTTTCATCCCCCAAATTAATTAAAAGATGATACATGCATAGCAGCTACTGGAATAGATGGCCTTGGTAGTTATTTCATTTAATTTGGCTCTTTCCAGTTTTCCTGACACGAATTCTTTCTTTGAATATCATCTTAGCCTTGATCCCAGGAATCTTCTATTTTAAAATGCTATTCTTCTCAAACCAAAACTCTCTTCAAATTCTTTTAATACCTTTTCTGACTCATTTTCCTTTTCCTTTTCCTTTAACTCCAGATATTTGCATTTCTTTGCCCTTTCTCCCCATTGTTCTCTATTCTGGACGATAAAAGGTTTTTTAACTTAAGGATTAGTAGATCCTTTTGGGAGTCACTAAAATTTATTTTTTTACAGACTTGACATAATCTTATATTCTAAAATCCAGAAAATCTCAAATTGTGTTATTACTATATATGTGTGCATACACACACACACACACACACACACACATTTAATTAACAATGTGCTTACTTATATATTTATTAAACCTGTTTCCTTGGAGACAAAAGATGGGCTTTCTTCTCCCTATCTCTCAGCCATAGCACAGCTTCTGACACATAGTAGAGATAATTAATTGAATGAATAAATTTTATGAACATTTAGGTGCATTCAGTAGAGATCTTTTTTTTTTTTAGATTTGTAGAACATTAGTAAAGTAAGTTAATAAAAAAGTAATGAAATCCTTAATAGGGGTGTGTTCAGGCACGTTAAAGGCCTGGTTGTTAGTTACTAGAATGATTTGCTTGCATTATTCCTTGACATCTGGATTTTCATTCTGACAGTTCCTTCCCAGATATTATCTATTCCTTCAAGGCTCAGCTGAAACATAACTTTGATTTTTTTCTCCGATTATTTCAACTTTAGGTGACCTCTCTTCCTTCTTTGAACTCCATGGATTGCTGCCATCAGTGAATTCATTCTACTACAAATTTAAGATTATAATCTCTTTGTGTAGAAGGCAGATCTATCTAAATCACTTCTGTTTACTCAGTCTCCACGAACACAGTACTTTTATCTAGGTTAGTGATGACCAGGTGTTTACTGAATAAATAACATCTAGTTATATTTGTTCTGTTACCCAACTGTACCTTAGGCAACTGTATCTATACTAATAGTTCAGATGAAAAGCCATTCTGGATTTGAAAAGTGCTGAATTTTACTACTGTCCTTTGGTTTTCTAAAGCTGGTATTGCATATTGCATAGGATTCTCATCTCTTGAAGTTTACTATATTTTCTCTAGTATGAATTTTGTCATCGTCAGCTGGAAATCCATTGACCGAAGTTTTACGTTACAACTTGGAAATTTAGACAATGTCTTTTTATTGTTTGGCAATATAAATAAAGACTGAATTTCTTACAGCTGGCTATATGTTTTCCAACATACTTTACTGATTGAACTTTCTGATGTCTATACAAATGTTGTGGTGTATTACAGACTTGATGTACAGACTTAAATTATGGCTTCTCTTCTTTGAAGCTCTTACCAATCCATTCCAAGCTAAAAGGATAGCTTGGAGGTGAAAGGCGTAATCCACAAAGAGTACAATTCTGTTTGAAGTAAAATATTTTATCAATTGCTAAGTATCAAAAATATAAAATAGCTAGAAAAAAATCTGACAAAATGTTTTTCAGATAGGTACAGAAAAATCCATCAAACATTATTGAGAGACAAATAAGTGGAAGGATATGCCAGGTTAATGTATTGAAAGCTTCTTTACTATTAAGATAGCAAATTCCTCAAAATGATCTACAGATTCAATGGAATACCAATTAAAATCCATATGACAGTTTTATGAGAATTGAGAAACTAGTTGATAAAGTCATGTGGAAATAAAAAGAGCCAAAACCAAGATAATCATGAAGCAGAAGAATCAAGTGGGAGATAGCTTTATCAATTATTAAGCCTTTGCAAAGCTTTAGTGTTAAAAATGGGGCATTGGAATAAGAACAAATAGAAACATGTAAACAATCAATGTCCAGAAGACTCTCAGAAATACAGATACTTGATTTATGAGAACTGTGGCTCTGTGGAGAAATAGTATATTCAGGGATGATGCTGGGTCAATTGAATTTTATTATGAAAAATGAAAAAATAAGCCCTTACCACAAAATATAGACAGATGAATTCTAGTGGTTGTGAATTTTAGTGTGGCAGTAAAACAATTAAGATTTAAGAAGAGGAAATATATATATATGTATATATGTGTATATATGTATGTATATATACATACACATACATATGTATACATATATAATGTTGTATATATGTTTTATATATATTAGTATGTGCGTATACATGTATATGTGTGTACATATATATACATACTAATCTATGTGTACACATACACCTATTAATGTAAGCCTTAGAGCAAGCAAAGATTTTTAAAGAAAGAAACTAAAAGCGTGAATAAAGGGGAATATAAATACATTTATTTACACTAAAATCAAACACTTCATTTGTAAACAAGACAAAAAACAAATAGAGTGAAACCCTAAACCACAGAATGGGAGAAGATAATTGGAATATGTATAATAGACAAAGGATTAAGATCCAAAATAAATTCAGAATACCAGCAAATAAGCAAAAGACAGGCAACCCAATAAAATACTCTCAGAGACTTCAGCAAGATCTTCACCAATTATGCTACTAAAATGACCATTAGGCATATTAAAAGGCAATAAAATTCATTTGTTAAGGAATCAAATTAGAACCACAATGCAATAATGCTCCAACATTGGTACAACTACATTGGAAAAACATGATATTATCTATTAAAGTTGAACATATGCTTAACTTATGATCTATGAATTCTACTTCTAGATATATACCCAGAAAAAAAAGTTTATGGACTACAAAAGATATCTACAAGAATATTTATGCATTATAATTCACAGTAAACACTAAATTGGAAAAACGTTATCAACAGAAAATTTGACAAATAATTTGCAGTATAATCCTACCAAGAATGCAACAGAGTAGCAAAAATAAACTGTAACTATATCTATGCAAAACTGCATGAATGAATGGTGTTATGGGGTAAATTATGTCCACCTAAAAATTCATATGTTTCATTCTTAATCCCCAGTACTTTAGAATTAATTTTGGAGATAGGGCCTTTACAGAGTTAGTTAAGTTAAAATGAGGTCATTGGGATGGCTACTAATCAAAGTGGTACCTTATAAGAAGAGGAAATTTGAACCCAGGCATGTACTGAGGGAAGATGATGTGGAGACACAGGAAGATGAGCATCCCCAAGTCAAGGAGAGAGGCCTCAGAAGTAACCTACCCTGGCAACACCTTGATCTCAGACTTCTAGCCTCTCAAACTGTGATAAAATAAATTTGTGTTGCTGCTTTGTTATGGCAGCCCTAGAATACTAACATAGAAGGGAACAGAAGCACTTCAGAAATAGTGGAGTAAGAATGTCCCAAAATTGCTCCAAAAAAGTAACAGGAGCACTTGTAAAGACTGCCAACATTGGCTTCTCAGAACTCCAGATATAATCAAAGGCTTCAGCAACACTCCAAGGAGTGTTTATTCAAGTAAAATGATTAAATATCAGTAAGCACAGTGAGTGAGCTGTGTGGAGTTTTAACTTACCCTATTCCCATCACTTCCTGTCCATCTCCATGGTAGTCTTAAAAACTATGCACCCCATGCCTAAGATAACTGACAACTGGAAGCCTAGCAACCCCTGGGGGTGGGAAGGGGGGGAAATGAGTTTGGGGTTCCCTAAAAAGGCTGCATCCAAGAGAATTATAACCGTTAGACCTGTCTGGCAGCTCCCTGAAAAACTCCATCTTTAGGGCCTGACTTTATTTGACTGGACTAGAATTATTTCTGTGCAAAAAGTTCTATTCCCAGGGTTTTTGCTGAAAACAAGAAGCAGGAATTGTTTAAAACCACAGGTTCCTGTGCTATGAATACCAGGTGGGGCCAAAAAGAGACTGACCAAAAAAACTTGAAAAACAGAAATGAGATGTCCATAGTCAGCTTCGTCTTGATCTGTTTGGGCTGCTATAACAAAAATATCTTGGGCTGGGTAATTTATAAGCAAAAACTCATTTCTAACAATTCTGAAGGTTGGAAAGTTTAAGATCAAAGTGCAGGCAGATTTCATGTCTGGCGAGGGCCCCATTCCTTGTAGATGGTGCCTTCTAGCTGTGTCCTCATTAGATGGAAGGTGCAAACAGCTCCCTGGCATTTCTCTGGTGTCACTAATTCTATTTATGAAGATGGAGCCCTTATGACTTACTTCCTGGAGGCCACAACTCTTAATACTATGGCATTGGGTATTAGGTTCCAACACATACATTTTGGAGGGACACAAACATTCATGTCATACTAGACTTTGAAAAGCTCGTATATATTCCTGGGAATCTAGAAGGCTACCTGCATATTCAGGGTTGTGCATATGCTCAAGACCTCAGAAAGCCCTAATCTCTCATCTTTGCCTGACCATGGGGCTCAGTGCAAGCAGAAGGTAAAGGCAAGGAATAGTTGTAAACTGCCTGTCCGAGTGTTGAAGGCATAACCCAACATAACCCAAGTCCCTTGGCAAATGCTGGAAAGCATATTCATTCAAGGAATTTAAGGAAATCTGTCCAATCAATAGCTGACCATGAAACTAACTGAGCAGAGACTTTGTAGCTGCACAGCAGGAGCAGGAAGGGCATGTTTCTGTGTGCTGGCCATTTGTTATGTTTTGAGTTGGGTTGTTGTTAAACAAATGTTTTGTTTGTAATTATTTAACAGGATATACCATTATTTCTAATGCATCTGTCGGCTTGTGTGTTGTATTTTGCCATCAACTTACTATTTTAACAAATGGGAAAGATGATATGATAACACCTATGTCAGTCATCTGTGAAAATTAAATGAAATAAAGCAGGTACATACAAAATAGAATGTTAATTCTTAAAAAAAAAAAGAAGAAAATCCTGTCACTTGCAACAACATGGCTGAACCTAGAGGAGATTGTATTAAGTGAAATAAGCCAGACACAGAAAGACAAATATCATGTGGTCTCACTTGTATACAGAAACCAAAAAAGCTGAACTCAGAACTAGTAAAGAGAATGGTGGTTACAAAGGGGAGGAGGCAGGGTTGGGGAGATGTTGGTCAAAGGATACAAAATTCCAAATAGGAAGACTAAGTTCAAGACATCCATTGTACAACATGGTTCCTATAGTTAATAACAATGTATTGTATTCTTGAAAATTACTTGGATAGTAAATTTTAAGTGTTTTCACTACAAAAAAACCATAAAAACTAGGTGAGATGATTTTGCATGTTAATTAGCCAAACTAAGTCATTCCACAATGTATACATATTTCAAATCATGTTATACATACAATTTTTATTTAAGTAAAAAATAAATTTTAAAAAGGAATAAAGCAGAAAGCTTAATGTAATATCAGCTTTTACTTTAAAAATCTCAGCTATTACTAGTAGTAATAGCAACCGTAGTTGAAAAGGTCAAGACATTCCTAATTTTGATCCAAACATTTCACCACAGGGCTCATACTGTGGAGAAGCTTTTGTACATGTTTATCAGATGCGTAAGAACATTCACTACAGTACTGTTTAAAATAACTCCCAATTGGAAACAGTCCTAGTGTCCATTTTTAGAAGAATGAGTAGATGAACCATAGCATTTTCATAAAGTAGAACACTATATCTTACCAGAAAGGACTAAATTGGAGCTGCATATTAATTATAAGTAATCTCAGAAACGTAATATTGACCAAAAAATGAAAGTAGGAGAAGAATAAACAATATGACTTTATTTATAAAAAATTCAGATATATATAGTGTTTTGTTGCTCTTCAGAGATATGAATATGTGTGGTAAAATAATAAAGCAAGGAATACAAGCATCGGCAATAAAACAATAAGAAAGCGAGAAATAATGGGCATAAAATTTGAGACCGCTGATCCTCTGTTGTCGAAGACAGGACGGACAAGGAGGGGTCAGAATCCCGATCAATACTGTCTTGCTTAAGCTGAGTGGTAGGTATACCTATGTTTATTTGATTGTCTTTCTTTGGACATTAGCCATGTTTTAAATATTCCTTTATATATATTTAAAATTTCATATGCTTCAATCCTTTCTGGAATTGAGGGAGAAGGAGCAGCAGGGTGTTTGGGAACTAAAAGCAGGGAGGTTTCACTTGATTTATTACAAGTGAATGAATCCATTGTGCCTACAACACAAATCTCTCCAAGTGATATCAACATAAGTTGAATAGCAAGAGCATTGAAGAAAAAAATTAAGCCACAAAATCATCACTGCAGAGGATGAAGAGAATGGAAAAACCTTGTCCCTCCTCCTTGATTGCAGGAGGAGCAGGGCAGGGAGAAAGTTTGGGGTAATTTTCTAGTATATTTTCTAGGGCCTCTTAAAATGAAAATGGCCTTGTTAGTACCTTTGAGTCACCATCTAGTGTATGAGGGGAAGCATCTCAAAACATTAGCCCCAGAATTTATTTAAGGACACATTTAAAGTTAATTTAGAAACCACATTATATCCTTGCTTCTTTGAGTAATTTATTTAAAACAATTATTAGATTGATCTCATGTCTGTAAAGTTTTTCCCCAACTTTTATGACTATTGACTCATGGACAATTTGTAAATTGATAATTTGTTTAAGGCAGAAAACAGGCCCCTTATTTAGCAGAACATCAAAACAGAATTTTTTAAGAAGTCTTCTAAAGGGAGAGAGGGCCTCGTCAGGTATGGTGGTGTATACCTACAGTCCCAGCTATTTGAATGGCTGAGGTGGGAGGATCACTCAAGTCTGGCAATTCAAGGATGCAGTGAGCTGTGATTGTGCTAGTGCATTCCAGACCTGGGAGACAGAGCAAGACCCCATCTTTTAAGAAAAGAGAGAGAGAGAGAATTGGCAGACGAGGCACCCCTCTTGGCCCAGGAAGTTTGCCCAGTAAGTACTAACTCTCTTATTTGCAAGTTCTATCAACATTAACAAGTCTTTTCCTCTCTTTGGACCTTAGTTCCCTTATGTATAAAGTGAAGGAATGAACTAAATGATTCTGCCCCAAAGTCTAGGTGGAGGTTGAAATCTGATTATCGTTCTGGGTACACTCTTGTGTCAGCTGGTCCCTGTTGTCTTTGAGTTGGAGGTATGATTGCATGGTACTGATGACAGGAGAGAGACAGCACTCCTTTCCATATGCTACCATGTGCACTGGGGGCAATTGGTGTTAGGCTTTTGCTCTTTACCTCCAGCCCTTCGTTTGTGCTCTTTTTGGTAAAAAGTTGTCACAAAGCAATCAGGAGTCTGGGCTGGTCAAGGTCTAAGGGCTGAGTGAGCTTTAGGTTCTGTCCACCACCTATAGTTGAAACTGGATACACCTGGAAATATGAGTACATACATCTTGGAGAAAGTGGGCTGTAACTGAATTGAAAGAGCTCTCTCAGGAAATTTTGTAACACTTCAGGATTGAAGCCACTTTGCTGCGGGATTCCACTTGAACAGGTGATGGAAACAGAGATGAGGCAGAGGACTGAGGGAGAGTCTCTCTCACGTCTCAAAGGCATGGCTGCTTGAGGGAGTTAGCAGAAGTCTGTAAGGATGCCAGGGTCAGCGTGAAGCTTGATCAGAGCTGTGCAACACTCCTCTCTCTCTCTCTCTCTCTCTCTCTCTCCCCTTCTCTTTCAGTACCTGAGCTGTGAACTGCTGGCAATACTAATGGCAGATCTCTGGCTATCCCACCATCATGGATATAACTATTCTTATTCCATGTAGCTAACCCTGTCACAGCCTACACCCCACTGGCTATCTTGGGTTCAAAGGTTTCTTGTGTCAAGCATCAAGAATCATCAATGGATGATAAAATTGCTGGCTAATAGATGGGGAACAGAGGCTTATGTGGTCTAAGCAATGACTCTGCAGGTTGTTTATTAATTACAAAAGGAAACATGTACCTTTACTGAGGAGAGATCTGGGGGACACCACCTAAACCAAGTGCTCAAACTTAATATCCCCAATAATGAAACAATCTGACATAATGTGACTTCTAATATCAGAAGAAAGACACAATACCAACTTTGTAGTATTTCTGCCAGAAAAGTTTAACTTAAATCTAATCATGAGGAAAAATCAGTCATACAAATTCAGAACATAGGATGTTCTAGAAGTCAGGTGTTATAAATTCTTAAAAACATCACCAAAAAAATCCATGTCACAAAAAGAATAGTTGGGGCAACTACAGTAGTCCACACTTATCCTCGGTTCAGTTTCACCTGTGGTTTCAATTACCTGTGGACTACCATGGTCTGACATAGGTGAGTACAGTACAAAAAACGTTTTGAAAGAGTCCACATTCATTTTTATTACAGTATATTGTTATAAGTTTTCTTTCTTATTACTAGTCATTGTTAACCTACTACTGTGACTACTTTATAAATCAAACTTTATCATAGGGTATGTATGTGCAGACAAAAACAGTATTTATAGTACTATCCACAACTTCAGGCATTCACTGTGGGTCTTGAAACACATCCTGTGTGGATAAGAGGGGACCGCTGTGTTTAGGTGAAGGGGACAAAATAAACAATTACAGAGAATAAACTCTAATTAGAACTTAGATTTTTAAAAAATGAAACAATGAAGTTATGGGGACAATTATAGAAAAATTTGAATATTAGATGATAATAATTAGCATTAATGTAATTAATAAATTAGCATTAATTTTCTTAGGTGAGATAATGATATTGTGCTTCTATAGGGCAATTCCTTTATTGTTAGACGATGCATATTTAAGTATTTAGAAATAAATATTATGGTATCTGAAACTTTCGAATTGTTGAACAAAAAAAGTGGTGTGTGTGTGTGTGTGTGTGTGTGTGTGTGTGTGTTGTATAGAGAAGGGCCAGAGAAATGTGGCAAAATGTGAACAATTGCTGAATCTAGGTAAAGGGCCTATGGATTTTATTCTGCACTTTCAAAGTTTTTAAATATTACAAGTGAGTGGAAGCATACAAGGCTCTGAAAATTGTTTCACTTAAAACTGCCCATTTGTATATCTCTTTGTGAAGTTTAAAGTACCCCAGAGGTGCACAGTTAGCCTTGCCATCCAAACATCTAATTTTCTGCTTTTGCGTTTCTCATGCACTGGGAGGTTAAGCTGTTGTCTTCCTGCTACCAGAACATATAGAATTTGCCTTCTGAGAATGCAAAGATTTGCAGATCCAAGTTCCTGGAGAGACATCTCAACTATTAGGTACCTCTAGATGAGAGAGGAGGGAGGAATGCACTAGGGAGCAGGGCAGTCTGTCTTGGAAGCGTGTTAGCAGAAAGTGGATAGAGGCCTCTGGCAAATGAGATGATCCTAGAGGGTCAGTTTTAGCAGAGACAGACAGAAGATGAATCACTGACCTCTACTTTCTAAAACTTTTCTCCTTCCATTTTAGCATCCCTTAAGTATTCTCATGTCATTTATTTTCATTTTACTAAACTTTTACTAAGCGCCTATCACATGCAAGGCAACAGTCTAGGCCCTGCATATACAGAAATGGATGAAAGATGATTCTTGTCCTCAAGCCACAACCTCATCTATTTCCAGTTTCCATCACACTGTGTGAAAAACAGTCAGACTTCTTGAGCTGATCCTCTGAAGTCAGGCAGAGACAGATGAAAACTAACTCTAAGGAGTGATTCCAGTGGCATCATTTGAGGCATCCTTGAGCAGTAGGTGTGTGAGAGGTGGAGGCTGCTTTACACCTAGGGCTGGAGAGCTTCCTCAGCCCAGAGTCTGTCTACATATTCCACTCTAGCAGGGAAAGAATACTAGGCAAAGATAGCCAAATCTAGTTTCCAGATATTTGGGATAAGGAACAGACTGAAAGCTCTGGGAGAAAAGCTACTTCTTTAGAGAAGAGAAAATGGTTCTATATAAGGAAATGTCTGTAAACCAAAAGGCCAAGTGAGTAGTTCAGAGCCTGCTACGAAAGTGGCTTCATCTACATAGGCCAGCTGCAAACGAAGTAGGCAGGCTTCATTCCTGAGGTGTGTCTCTCTTTTCTTTTTACATTTTAATAAACCTGGATACTAACTCATTTCATCATGGAATTTAATATGTTAGACTAAGAAGCAATGTATCTTTCCCGTATTTTTAATAAGAGGCTTTGAGCAGCACACTCCAAATGCTGATTTAACTATGAATTAATGATACTTAGGATGAAAAAGACTTTTATTTGCAACTGTAAATCTATAGACATAACCTGTCAGTCAAGACCTAAGTAGAAAACCTGTGTGGATATTTCAGATCACGCTTTGTTCTGGAATAATACTTTTATTACTGTGTTCCAGTCTTAACTTTTATTGTCTGAATTCTGGCCAGGCCTTCCTTCCTGACTTGCCCCCTCTTCCCTCACTAATCTTACTTTATCACTGTGTTGCTTTCAGGATTTCAGAAATCTGATAGTTTTCAGATAAAAGCTGATGAATGCATATAATATCATTACTATAATGAATATAATGTCAGAGATTGTTGTTATATGGGAGGAAAATATTTCAAAGAATGAAGGAGAGTATGTTACATATCATCAGTGCATAGACTAGGTTTATTTGTTACTCTGTCACAATATTGCCATTTCCATAATACTATTTCGGAGAATTATATTAACACTTGTGTTTTATGGAAATTACAGGATGTCCTACAATTATTAAATTCACTAGGCCTAATTTATTTAAAGGATCTTTTTATTCTCTTCGAAATCTTTTTCATTTTGTCAATGCATGAAAACTAGAGAAATGAATTGAGGCAGTGATTTTTAACAGTGCTACACAGAAAGTTAAAGTTCTAACCAAATCCACGGAGAATTATTGCGGACGTAGTTTTCAGCTTGAATTTCCCCTTCATTTTCCTCAGATCATGGAAAAAGTCTATACAAAAACTAGATCCTACTCAAGAGGACAATTTATCTCATGAGTCAATGGCAACAAAATTGGCTTCAACCTCAGTGTTAAATTAGTATATCAGGTCCTATGTTATTTAATTACTTTCTACTATAACTGTGTTTTACTTCAGTTCAACAAAACCATGTTCAAAAAAGAGCTAAATAGAGATCAGTCACCTCCAGGCAGAAAGGTTTTAAAATTGGTGCAACTTTCATCCTCTACTATCTGCTTGCACTCCACTGCTGACTCTTTCTTTAGAAGTACTCTCAGTAATTCAGGAAGGGGCCACATTATTCCCTATGGTTCATATAATGGACCAGAATAAAAAGACAGAATTGCTTGAGCCACTGATAACCTTGCAGGGAAACAGTGTTTTTATGAACCCTGGATGGGCACCAGGAACATGGACTAAACGGTTCCAGACAAATTCTTTTTAAAGGTTTACTCTGTCACCCAGGCTGGAGTGCAGTGGCATGATCATAGCTCAGTGTAGCCTCAAACTCCCAGGCCGAAGCTATCCTCCTGCCTTGGCCTCCTGAGTGGCTGGGACTACCGGTGTGCACCACCATACTTGGCTAAGTTTTACATTTTTTTTGTAGAAATTGGGGTCTGGCTTTGTTGCCCAGGCTGGGTGAAACTCCTGGCCTCAAGAGATTGCCCTACCTTGGTCTCCAAAAGCACTGGGTTTATAGGTGTGAGCCACGACATCTGGCTCCAGATAACAATTTAACTTTTTCCAGGGAGACAATAGTTACAGATTGTTGTGTGCTCACTGTGTGCCAGGCACAAATGCTAAATATTTTATAAACCTTGCCTGTAAAGTAGGTATAAAGTAGGTATTAACATACCATTTTACAAAAGACGACAGGAACTTAGAGAGAAGTTAAGTAAATTTCCCACTTTCAAATACCTTGAAAGTCAAGGTGAGATTTAAACCAACATTGTTGTCTTGATGCCAGTGCTCTTCTGGTTGATGTTTATTTGCTCAGCATTGGGTCACTTCTTATAGTTGTGAGAGGACAAAAACTACTCACTTATAATTGTTGCAAGATTTTGCCACACCCTTTCCAAACTCACCCACTAACAAGAGTTTTACACCTTTAGTTCCTTCACCTTCGATCTGGGAAACATGGAAAATACAAAGAGGAACATGCTGCTTGGATATAGGAGGAACATTTCAAAGAGTTTTGAAAAAGAGAAATGGGAGAATCGGTGGCACAAGGGGAAACTGGATAGCTGGACAGGAAAAGAAAGCAAGAATCACCCTCGTGGTATTTGAAAAACTCTAGAAACCATCTTGGATTTCTTTGGAATTATTTTTGGTTGCCAGATTGTATCTCCTGAGACATGGTGTCCCCATGGAGACTCTTCCATGTGAGTCACTGAGAGTAAACATAATATAAAGTTTAGTTGTTTTTGTCTAGTAAAATTCCTAGTGGAGCTGGAGAATGCAGATTCCTCCCCAAGAGAGAAACATCTGGAGTCAGAGATTAAAATGATTATCCCATGGCATAGTGGAAGGGTCCCCAAAAGAAGTGAAGAGCTCCCTCTCTGTGATCTCATAATTACTAGTAAAATTGAAACATTATAATATACTTGCTGAGGTTGAATTTCTAATGTAAAATGGCAAACAGATACATTTTGTGTTCCAATCAGAAGTTCCTACGCTCCATGGCAGCACAGAAGATGAGGTGCCCTGGGGAAGTAAGATTAGGGATTTATCAATATCATTATCTATTTCTATCAAAATAGAAGTTTAAAAAGAAAAAAAAATGGATGTTGAATTAACACAAACTAAAACACAGGGGATTGGAGTCAAGTTTAAAAAAAACTCACCAAAGTCTAGGGAAGTTTCACATGATAAGTGGGTTATATTTCAGAATCACGATTGTGATAGTTAAATGAACGTACATTCCCTTGCCACATCTCCGACAACAGCACTTCATCACTCAGAATCGGAATCAAGCCAAGAGCACACCTACACTGTGACAGCCAAGCTGCTGGACGTGAATGCCTCTGCACGGCCGTGATGATCCAGGTAATGTTGTCCAGCTTCTAAGTGTCAACAGTTCAGCTAAGACAATGAACTGGACTGAAAGTAACAATCAAGCCTTTTTAAACTCTTTGTAGCAATACAAGCAAGGGGTCCAAAAGAGAAGCACTGGCTCTTCAGTATTCCACTTTTCTTCAAGAAAGGACACTGGTGAGGATCAGATGACATGCAGCTCAGATGGGAAATGTCACCTCGCTGCTAAGGAGCCCAGAACTAAGAGCTCCTGCCTCTTTATGGACCTGGAGAGCCAGGGATAGACAGAGGGGGGAACGGTTAGGAGTGAAAAAATACTGAGTTAAAATGGAGAAAAGTGTGTTAACCAAGATCCCAAGTGAGGAGGACTTGGCAGAGGCAGATGCTTGGCAGAGCGAACCTGGAGATAAAGATTTGGGTGGAACCATTGAATACACATGGCCAGAAAGATGGGATCAATAGACATCATGGACTACCAGGGCAGGGAAGTGAGGGAGGGGAGCAAGGACTATAACCTACTTATTGGGTACTATGTGCACTACCTGTGTGACAGGTTTAGTCATACCCAAAACCTTAGCATCAGCATCATGCACTATAGCTTTTTAACACACGTGCACATGTACCATGTACACCATGATAGTAAAATAGAAGTTGAAAAAGCAAAAAAAAAAAAAAAAAAAAAAAAAAAAAATATTTAGCGAGAGAAGGTTA
>CAUYLG010058711.1:0-49422 GCA_963573385.1 Cacajao melanocephalus
AAATTAACAAGGATATCCAGGACTTGAACTCAGACCTGGAACAAGTAAACTTAACAAATATTTACAGAACTCTCCACCCCAAATCCATAAAACATACATTTTTCTCAGTATCACATTACACCTATTTTGAAAGTGACCACATAATTGGAAGTAAATCACTCCTTAGCAATTGCATAGCATTTCACAGGTTTAAATAAAATATTGGTTGGCTGCTTGTTAAAAAAAAAGAAGAAAAAAAAAAAAAGAAAGAAAAAGCATGTCTTTTAAAGGTAATTGCCAAAATGTCAAGTAAGATCAACGCAGATTTTATTAAAGCGTCACAAATTATTAAAACATTGTTTAAAGCTCTATTTTCTCACTAAATGACATGAACTGTTGTGTTATTTGTGGTAAAAACTTAGAAGTGAGTTTTAAAAGACTGCTAAAGACCTACGATTTATGATTTACTTATGAGCCATGACGGAGGAACAGAGCGTCAAGATAGGTACTTGGTAGGTAGTTTTTAAGATCATTCCCGATGGATTCTTACTTTTCGATATTCATCTATGTGCGTACTTCCCTCCTACATGGAGAGAGATGTCTTGTGTAATAAGAGATGTCCTGTGTCTTCACTAGTAAGATGTTGTAAATAATATGGAGTGTGGCTTCCAAAGCTATTTCAAAAAATAGATAATAGGAGCAAGTGAGCTGCCAAATCACCAGGATCTTAAAGCAGCCCTATGAAAGGTCCTTGTGGTAGGAAACTGACACCTCCCAACAGCAGCCACGTGAGGAGGCCATCTTGGAATCAGGTCCTCCAGTCTCAGTCAGGCTTCAGCTGCTGGCAACCCTGATCAGCATTTTGATTGCAACCCCATGAAATGCAGTGAGCCAGAAATAACCAGCTACATTATCCTTGAATTCATGACCCGAATAAACTGTGTGAGATTATACATTCATATTGTGTGTTTTAGTTGCTAAGTTTCAAAGTAATTTCTTATGCTGCATTTGAAACTAATATAAGTACATGTTTATATTTTAGAACCAAATCCAACACTTACTGGCTAAATAGCATTGTAATAATTGGCACTTATTTTTTCTGGGTCTTAGTTTTCCTATTTATTTATATCCATTTTATAAAAACGAAAATATTGTATACAATATATTCATTTTACACAAATTACAAAATATAATTAGATGATCTGTAGGATCCCTTTTAGATATAATAGCTATGCATATTTCCGAATCTATGAGACTGAGAGTGTTGTTTTAATCAGGTCCAATGATTTGAATATTGAAGAAAGACTGCTTACTTTTTCATTATGTTATTCTCACTTTATATTCAAAATTATTTAAAAGATAATGAACTATTTTAAAAAGTAGACTTAGCCAGCTAACTCATGCTGAAATAACTTTATAATTGACATGTCTATTACAGAAGATACATTATATATATAGCCTATTGATAAGAGGTAAGATAAATATAATTCTTAACTCTGGAGGCATATTTGAATCACCTGGAGAGCTTTTTAGAAAATGCTCATGCTGGAATTCCAACTTAGACCAATTAAATCAGAATTACCAGTAATGGAATGAGGAAATCAGAAAAGTTTTATGGATTTCATAGATAATTCCAATTCATGGCCAATATGAAGAACTGCTGAGACACTTGAAGGAAGTAGTCACTAGACTGAAGAAATTTTGAAGTGGATCTATTGTGGAAAAAAAATAAGGATACTCAGAAGTTCTGCTGGAAACCTCTCCATGGGAGGAGGAACCACTGATTCAAGTCACTCAGAGATCATTAACAGAAGGCTGTTCAACCGCCTATCCATGGAGTAGTCAAATAGCTAACTAAGTTCCTGTCAGCAAGAGTGGAGAAAAAAAAAGCCTGAGGAGTTTGTGCCTACCTGGTTTACAAACTTAGAAGATAAAGATTATCAATTAAACTGAAAAATTTCCAGAAGCTGAGTGTACAGTATATAACCTGTGTGGGTAGGTAATAGAGCATTGCCAGAATATTAGAATACTTATTATTAAAGTAAAAAATATTTTGTTAGCTTTTATGGAATAATTTGGAAAGTTTTCTTTTTTGTCTTTTACTTTCTTTTTAAGTAAGAGCTTTTTTCCTAATCACACCAAAATCGTATAGGTCAGCTTTTTGGATCTGATGGTTCTCATGATCTCTAAAGACAAGAGCGCCATCTGGCCACAACCCTTAAATAGTAATAACATCTAGTCACTTTGCAATACCATTGAAAGACAGCACTGCACATAGCAAAAATAAAGCACAACATTATTTAAAAATTAAATGATAAGCTGGAGAATTCTGCAGCACCAAAAATAAAGGACTCATAAATCAAAAGGAAAATAGATTATACCATGAAAAATATAAGCAAAAGACATGAGCTGGCAAATAAAAAAAGAAAAAATACAATGATCAATAAGTACAGGAGAAGATATTCACCATTATAAGTAAATAAAAGTTTGTTATTTGCAGGATTAGCAATTTGTGAAAATGACTGTATTAGTAATACGATGCTTCCATTCACTTAGGAAGTTAAATATTTCAATTGAAGAACGATTTAGCATTCTGTAGTTACTTTCAGTATGTATAAATGTATTAAGCCATGCAAATCTACTTTAGAAATGAACTTTTAAAATATAAGTGGATGTGTGTAAAAATAATTGTCTCTAAGGAAGTTCATTTTATCATTGCTAAAATTCAGACAATTTGAAATGTCCCAAATGACATTAGAAAGGGGATAAGTATTACAGCATATCTATAGCAGTTTGAGAGTATAGCATATCTATAAAATGAAATATTTAGCCATTAAAAATAATGTTATAGTGAATATGAATTGAAGCTATTATCCAAGAAAAAATCCAAATTATATCCAAATTATGAATAATGAGAGCCTGAATATATAAATGGACAATAGCCAGGCCATATATGACAATAGCATTCAGAGCCACTAGCTATGAGCAACGTGCCTGGAAAGACAGACTACAATCTCTGCAGCAAGTAATTAGAAACAATGAGCGTTTTGTTAATGACTGTCTTTTAAAAAATTCTTTTTCCTCTGACTCTATATACCTCTTTGTGCTTCTAGCTTTGAACCATCCAGAGAAATCAAATAGGTTTTACTAACTAATCACATAATATACCCAGCTTCTAGTTAGCCCTCTTCCAGCTTCTCCATGCCAAAAACGCTTTAATCAGAGCATACCTAAAACGTTTTTTTCCACTACAAAGCTTTCCCACTCCTCTACCTCCCTTTGAGTCTCTGCCAAACGCAAATGGCAACGGCTGAGACTCTCACTACAGCAAACTGAATAAATAGCCTCTGTTTGTACTCATTTGGGAGGTCTTTGATTGTTTCCACAATATCATAATAGTATGTAAACTTTGTGGGTGTTTTGTGAGCAAGATCTGCTTCTGAGTGTATGCCTGGGGAAATCATCTGAAAGATCGTCACTAAGATATTAACCTTAGTTATCTTTTAGAGGGGAGGCACAGGGCTATTTTTACTTTAACATATTTTGCATTTGCATTTTTCAATGAGCACATACAATTTATGTAAATGGAAATAAAATCATCATAAGTGTACAAATATGTCTATCATTATGTTTAATAGACTAAAAATCATATATATATATATATATATGACATACATATTTCTATCCAGATATGAGGTGTGTGATGGTATTTGGTTGACTGTACTTTCTCGTTACTCAATCATTCTCTAAAAGTAACTTTCCGTATTGGGTATCCAAAAGTTTTAGTCTGATGAATATTCTTTAAATATGAAAAATAGACTGAGTTGAGAAATATATTTTTAATTATAAAAATGATTAATGTGTGTTAACCATAAGGGGACTTTCTGATTCAATAGTCTCCATTATTCAGCCATAACTCAAGTAACTATTATCATTCCAGAGCTAGAAAAAAAATCCCCTTAGATTAATAAATATAAATCTTTATGGTCATCAATTTCCCCTGATGTTTCTTTAACAAAGGCCAGAAAGATTAGATTTTTGAAGGGACCATTGCTCATTTCTGTCAACATTTGATTATTTATCCTTCTTAGTTAAACAAAACCCTGGTTATGACAAAGACTAAACTTTGAATAAATTTGCAAACTTAAATTATACAGCTGAGGGAGAAAAGAAAGCATAAATCATAGGGCCAACTTCTTTCATCTGAACACAATCTTGTTCTTCCTAATTAAAGGTGATGCTACTGAGCCAGTGACAGGAGGAAATATGCTTCATCTATTTCAAGGCAATGAGTTTCTGCTCTTGCATCTATGGTTTATTTCCTGGTCTTCCTTTTGACCTTTTCATCCATAGCAAGTGGGACAGGGACTAGGGTCCCATGAGAAAGACAAATGGCCAAGAAACACAGATCTTACATTCCCTTCTGTGCCACTGCGTTTTGTTTTTCATATTGGTAATATTGTCATGAGAACTAAGCAAGTGTGTGTGTGTGTGTGTGTGTGTGTGTGTGTGTGTGTGTGTGTGTCATGGACAGAACCCTTGGCCAGCAATAAGGTCCCAGTACCTGGAAGAGAGAGTGCATGAAAAGAAAGGAGACAGACAGGGGGTCTGGAGGACTGGATAGGCAATGCCTGAACAGCGGTGCCTAAACAGCAGCTTTATTTGTGCACAGGGTCCCAATATATACTGTCTTCCCATGTCTGACGTCAACCTACATTGTTTACCCAACTCAATAAGGGGGGACAGAAAGTTAACATCATGAATCTGGTGAAGAAGATAAAATATCAGTAAACATAATCTAAGATCACACAAGTCACAAAGACCATCAAAGCAGGCAAGTGACCATTATCTATTGAACAAGGGTCTACAGAGCGTTCCTTTAGAGTGAGACAGAATCATAAATCTTACAGGCAACAATTTCCAGAGACACATGAATGGTTGCTGTGCTTGGTAAACAGAGTCATAGAACTGGTCCAGAAGCAGGAACCGAGAAGAAACACAATGTCTTGTAAAACCACATAGCTGCCACCAGCCATTATCCAAATAGGAGAGAGGACAAAATTAACTTCTACAAAATCATCCATTTTTAGTTCCTACTTCCCCATAGCTCGACTGCCTCCAGGAGGGGGAGATGTGTCTGGGCTCAAGCTCACATTATGGCGGAGGCACGGTCAAGGGGCCTCTACGCTGGAGCAATCCCCACGTGTCAGGAAGGGAGTGCCGATTCCTGGAAAACCAGCAAAGCTCAGAGGTCATCTGAGGACCCTGGCCTCTGTCAACCCAGCTCAGCCTCCTCTTTCTACATGGGTTGCAGTCCCAGAACCCCTCCTGCTCCAGGCAGTTCCAGGAAGATGGAAGTGAGGACCTAGGAGAGGGTGGAGTAGGGTAGGCAAGCTGGGCAAAGACCCCCTGACACCAGGGACCCTGTGTACAGAGAGAAGACACCAGGGGACCAGGTTTTCCCAACAAAGGCTCTGAGCTCAACCAAAGGAGAAAAAGCAGTAACACACCAAAGAGGGGTGCAGGGAAGAAGAAAGTGCCTTCAGACAGTGGGAATTGAGTGTGCCAGGGTCCTGAGACAAGCTTGGAGTACCAGGACCCCCATAAATCAAGATTAGCACCTTGTGCCTACCTGGGTTCCCTGTTCTGTTCCTTGGTCTATGTGCCTGTTTTTATGCCAGTACCATGCTGTTTCAATTACTGTGGCTTTGCAGTGTATTTTGAAATCAGGTAGTGTGATGCTTCCAGCTTTTTGTTTGTTTGTTTTGTTCTGTTTTGCTGCAGGTTGCTTTGGCTATTTGAGGTCTTTTGTCATTCTATATGAATTTTAGGATTTTTTTTCTATTTTCTATTTCTGTGAAGAATGTCACTGGTATTTTACATAAGAATGTCATTGGTCATTTTCTATTTCTATTTCTTCTGTTTTCTATTTCTATGAGGAATGTCATTGGTATTTTGATAGGGATTGCATTGAATCTGTAGATCCCTTTATGTAGTATAGAGATTTTAGCAATATCAGCTCTTCCAATCTGTGAACATGGGTTAGCTTTCCATTTACTTGTGTCTTCTTCATTTTCTTTCATGAGTGTTCCAGTTTTCAGTGTACAGATCTTTCATCTTTTTGGTTAAATGTATTCCTAAGTATTTTAATTTTTGTCACTATTGTAAATGGAATTTTTAAATTTCTTTTTTAGGTAGTTATCTGTTAGTGTATAGAAATGCTACTGATTTTTGGATGTTGATTTCATTTCATTTTGTTTTGTTTTTGAGAGACAGGGTCTCACTCTGTCACCCAGGTTGGAGTCATGGCAGCCTCAGACTCCTGGACTAGAGTGATCCTCCTGCCTCAGCCTCCCAAGCAGCTGGGACTACAGGCAAATGCCACCATACCCAGCTATGTATGGTGATTTTGTATTCTACAGCGTTACTGAATTTGTTTATTAGTTCTAACAGTTTTTTATTTGAGTCTTTAAGGTTTTTTGTATATAAGCTCATGTTGTCTGGAAACAATGATAATTCAACTTCTTCCTTTCTACTTTGGATACCTTTTATTTCTTTCTCTTGCCTAATTCCTCTGGCTAGGGCTTCCAGTACCATGATAAATAGAAATGGTGAAAGTGGCCATCCTTGTCTTGTACCAGATCTTAGAGAAAAATCTCAACTTTTCTTTTCCCCATTTGATATGATATATATATATATTTTTTTTTTTTTTACAGAAAACCCCGTCTCCCCTTGATATGATATTAACTATAGATTTGTCATATGTGGCCTTGGTGACGTTGAGGTACATTCCTTCTACCCTTAATTTGTTGAGAGTTTTATGATAAAGGGATGTTGGATTTTGTCAAGTGCCTCTCCTACATCTATTGAGATCATCGTGGTTTTTGTCCTCGATTCTGCTGATGAGATGCATCACACTTGCAGATTTGTGAATGTTCAGCCTTCCTTGCTTCCCCGGGATGACTACCACTTGATCTTGGTGAATGATCTTTTTAATGTGCTGTTGAATTTGGTTTGCTAATATCTGGCTGAGAATTTTTGCCTCTGTATTCATCAAGAATATGGGCCTGTAGTTTTTGTTGTGGTCTAGTTTTGATACTGGAATAATGCTGGCCTCATAAAATGCGTTTGGAAGTATTCTCTCCTATTCCATTTTTGGGAAGAGTTTGAAAATAATTGATATTATTTCTTCTTTAAATCTTTGGTAGAATTCAGCAGTGAAGCCACCGGGCCTTGGGCTTTTATTTTTGATGGGAGACTCTATTAGTCGCTCAATCTCCTTACTCATTATTAATCTGTTCAGATTTTCTGTTTCTTCATAATTTAATCTTGGTTGGCTGCATTTGTCCAGGAATTTGTCCATTTTTTCTAGGTCATCACATTTGTTCATGTGTAATTGTCCGTGGTAATCTCTTCTGATTCTTTTTGTTCCTGTTTTGTCAAGTGCAATGCCTCCTTTTTCATCTCTGATTTCTGTTTATAGTTAGTCTAGCTAAAGATTTCTCAATTTGTTTATATTTTTTAAAAACCAACTCTTGATTTAATTGGTTTTTCAGTTTTTTAGACACGGTCTCTCTCTGTCGCCCAGACTGGAGTGCAGTGGCATGATCACAGCTCACTGCAACCTTAACCTCCTGGGCTCAAGCAATCCTGCCTCAGCCTCCTGAGTAACTGGAACTACAGGTGCATGCCACCATGCCCGGATAATTTTTGTATTTTTTGTAGAGGCAGAGTTTCACCATGTTGCCCAGGCAGATCTCAAACTCCTAGGCTCAAGGGATCTGCCTGTGTGGCCACCCAAAGTGCTGGGATTGCAGGAGTGAGCCGCTGCGCCTGTCCGCGTGGGTCTTCTCCATGGCTTTTATGGTCTCTATTTTATTTATTTCTGCTTCTGAGCTTTATTGTTTCCTTTTTTTTGTCAATTTTGAGCTTAGTTTGTTTTTGGTTTTTTAGTTCCTTAAGGTGCAAAACTGTTTATTTATTTGAGATCTTTCTTCTTTTTTGATGTAAGCAATTACTACAATCTTCCCTCTTAGAGCTGCTTTTGCTGTACCCCACAGATTTCGGTATGTTGTGTTCCCATTTTTATTTGTCTCAAGAAATGTTTAAATTTCTCCTTTAATTGCATCATCGATTCATTGGTTAAGAGCATGTCGTTTAATTTTCATGTATTTGTGAATTTTCCAAAGTTTCTCCTGTTACTATTTCGGTTTTATACCCTTGTGGTCAGAAAAGGTACTTGTATGATTTCAATCTTCTTAAATTTATTAAGACTTGTGTTGTGGCCTAACACATTTCCTGTCTTGGAGAATGTCTCATGTGCAATCGGGAAGAATGTGTGTTTGTTGCTGTTGCACAGAATGTTCTGTAGGTGTCCTTTATGCCCATTTGCTCTACACTGTAGTTTCAGTCCAATATTTCCGTGTTGATTTTCCTTCTAGATGATCTACCCGTTGCTGAAAGTGGGGTATGGCAGTTCCCTACTATTATTGTATTGCTGTCTCTCTGTCCCTTCAGATCTGCTAATATTCGCTTTATATATTTCGGTGTTCTCATGTTGGGTGCACATGTAGTCACAACTGTTATATCCTCTTGATGAAATGATCCCTTTATCATTATATCAGGACCATCTCTGTCTGTTTCTACAATTTTTGACTTAAAGTCTATTTTTTAATAGTTTTTTTCCTCAGATTCTGCAGGGATGAAGAAGTATTTTATCTGATATAAGCACAGGTCTTGCTACTCTCTTGAGTTTCCATTTGCATAGATTATCTTTTTCTTTTTTCTTTTCCTTTTTATTTATTTATTTTTTTGAGACAGAGCCTCACTCTGTCGCCCAGGCTGGAATGCAGAAGTGCCATTTTGGCTCACTGCAACCTCCGCCTCCCAGGTCCAAGTGATTCTCCTGCCTCAGCCTCCCAAGTGGCTGGGACCACAGGCACATGCCACCACACCCGGCCAATTTTTTTGTATTTTTATTAGGGATGAGATTTCACCATGTTAGCCACGATGGTCTCAATCTCCTGATCTCGTGATCCACCCACCTTGGCCTCCCAAAATGCTGGGATTACAGGCATGAGCCACCACACCCAGCCAGCTGAAAAAGTTTCTAAGCAAAGCATTAAGGTGCAGCTTGGTGCTCTTGAAAGCTTGTAGTGAAATTCGCGAAGAGAAAAATGGTTTAAAGATGATGTTTTTAGTCAAAAGGAAATCAAAACTTAAAAGTGTGAAAACTTCTCAGCTGGCCCGTGCTGAAAGGAATGAGAAAGCGTGTTCTGGAGAGAATCAGGGTGTAGCCAAGCCACCACTGGATGAGATCTGCACAGCTCAGCCACCGCTGTGGAAGCCAGGTGCTGTCTGTGGAGACGGTGAAAGAATGAGCCCAAGGCTGACGGTTTGGAGCTCGTGGGACTGCCCCATCCACCACAGACCCAGAGTGCAAGGGGCCTGGAAACAGAGCGATTTCAAAGGCAGGCTCTGCCCGGCCTGGTGGGGTGCCCTCCCTGGACTTCCTCACAGCCCTCCTCGCTGCCCAGGTGGGCTCCAGCAGGTGCTGGTGGTCTGTGTACCCAGCAGAGGTGTGGGGCATGGCTACCTCCACCTAGATGTCAAGGGGTGCCTCGGAAGGCTGGGAGGCCAGAGAACCACCATGAGGCAGAGGCTCCACAGAAAGGCCCCACTAGGGCAATGCCGAACAGAGCTTGGAGTCAGGGCCGCCTCCAAGACCTCAGAGCAAGGGGGCAACTGGCTTAGGCTTTCACACCTCCAGACTCAGACACAGAACCACGCAGAACTAGGGCCGCCACAGAACAGCCACAGGGGCTGGCCTAGGCACAGGGCCATGGGCGGGGCTGCGTCTCTGAAAGGCGGATCCCTCGACTGCCCCAGTGGGATGGGAGAGAAGTGAATTAGGCCAAAGAAAGACTCCTTGTGAGCCTACGACCTAATGCTGTTTGCTCATCGCCTTTGTCCTTGCTCAGGACCTGCCGTGCTTTCTTCTTTCCCATCTCTCCATTTCAGGATGGGCGCGTCTGTCCTCTGCCCGCCCCACCCCTGCGTTCTGGAAGTACGCATCTCATTTGCCTCTGCAGGCTCACAGCTGGAGGAGAACCGCCTCTGGGTGAATCGTACCTTGAGTCTCACCCAGCTCTGATTTACATGATGTTTCGATGAGGCTCTCGGACTTCGACTATCGAGTTGATGCTGGAACAACTTTTGGTCTGTTAGGATGGAGTGAATGTATTTTGCATGTGAGGAAGACATGAATTTTGCAGGGCAGAACGCTGTGGCCGGAATGTCTGTGTCCTCCCAAAATCCCTGTGCTGAAATCCTAGCCCCAAGAGAGAGTGTGAGGAAGTGGGAACTTCGGGGAGGTGATGAGGTCATGGTGACAGAGCCCTCACGAATGGTGCTTGTGCTCTGATGAAAGAGACCCAAGGGAGTTCATTCACCCTTCCCCCAAGTGAGGTCACAGTCAGAGCGCGACATCTGTGAACCAGAAGGCAGGCACTAGCCAGACAGATTCCGCCAGTGCCTTGATCTTGGACTTCCAGCCTCCGGAGCAGTGAGACATCGGTGTCTGTTGTTGATAAGACACCCACGCTGTGGTATTCTGTCTTAGTAACCCCAAGAGACTAAGACCCCTTCCTTCCCCTTCCCCTTCCCCTTCCCCTTCCCCTTCTCTTCCCTCCTCTTCTAGCATGGAAGAGACGGCCAAGGGGTTGAGGACATGAGGAAGTTATGGAGATTGGGAAGCCACACTGAGGCACAGGCTGGAGCCCGGGAGCTGCACAAAGGTGTGGACCAGCGGCTCTGGCTTTCTAGGACATGGCAGGTGGCAGGAGTAGAAGGGAGCCCCTCAGAATGCAGACCAGTAGGCCCCATTGCTAAGGGGTGTCAGGGAAGGAGCGCAAAGGGAGTGGACAGAGGCCATCAGTGTGACAGGGAGATCAGTCACGTGAAGCAAACAAGTAAATACATTCAGGATAAAGGGGATGGAGTTCTCCCTGCTGGGGAAGACATTCACAGATTCCGAAGTCTGAGAGGCTAGAAGGAATCCTGGGGTGTTGAGCTGGAACAGAGAGTATTGGTAAGAACTCTCGGCTGTTGACTGGATGCACAGATAGGTACAGAGATACGGATGTGTGTCATGTACGTCTAGACATACACGTTCTTCCCAGGCTGTCCACTGGGAGGACCCGGTGGCATCAGCACCCTGGCAGCAGCGAGTACACCTAGTGCCCAGACCTTGGTTTCCAAACACCGTCCTTCTCTATAAGGAATGATTCCAGGGCCGGGCAGGGAAAGAACAAAATGAGCCTGGGACATCTTTTTGTACCATAAAGTACAGACTCAGTTAATGAAGGATATGGGCACGTCAAAGGGACACAGAGGCCAGCCCAAGGGGGCTCCCATGCCTACATCAGATACCATTTTACCATCAAAAATAAATAATTGGCCAAGCCTGGTGGCTCACACCTGTAATCCCAGCACTTTGGGAAGCCGAGGCAGGTGGCTCCGTTAAGGTCAGGAGTACAAGACCAGCCTGGCCAACATGGTAAAACCCCATCTCTACTAAAATACAAAAATTCACTAGGTGTCGTAGTGCACATCTGTGGTCCCAGCTACTCGGGAGGCTGAGGCAGGAGAATCGCTTGAACCAGGGAGGCAGAGGTTGCAGTGAGCTGAGATTGTGCCACTGCACTCCAGCCTGGGCGACATAGTAAGACTCACTCTCTAAACAAATAAATAAATGTAATTCATGGATTAAAGCCCTCTGAACAAGATACGAACCCACAAGTTGACAGTGCACGTGAATGAAGAAGGAAGATGAGAAAACTCACATTTTTTAATAGTCACGTACCAGCTAATAAATGCAGAAGGAATTACAGAAATGAAGGTTCGTGTCCAGGGCAGCTCTCCTGGAGGCGGCTAATTTGGGGTGGTGAGCTGTGAGGCTGCTGGGTGGACACTTAAAGAACAGGACATTGGTGCAATCCTGGAAGACTCCCATGAAAGTCCAACCAATTATGGAAGGAAAAAGGAGAATCTCAGGTGGAGAAACCTGGCCGACACCCCCAGGACCAGGGGCCAGGGCTGGCATCAGAGAAAGAATGGTGGTAGAGAGTGTATGTCTGCAGCACGTGGGGCAAAGGTAGTGACCACTTCTTGGAGAGCCAGAGGGGACGTGGAAGCGCTTAGTACTGCTCTGGAAGCTTTTAAGTAAGTGTTGCTTAACATTACTGAGACAGATTAGATAGATAAGTGATAGAGATGGATGGATGGATGGATAGATAGAGTAATACATAATAGATAGATAGATGATAGAGTGATACATAATAGATAGAATAACATAACAAGCACTTGTAAAATAACCACCCACATATGTCCTATTTTAATATTTTGTCATAATTGCTTCTAATTCTTTTAAAAACATGATCTGCTTGGTGTGGTGGCTCATGGCTGTAACCCCAGCACTTTGGGAGGCCAAGGTGGGCGGATCACTTGAGGCCAGGAGTTCAAGACCAGCCTGGCCAACATGGCAAAACTCCGTCTCTACTAAGAATACAAAAATTAGCTGGGCATGGTGGTGGGTGCCTGTAATCCCAGCTACTCGGGAGGCTGAGGAAGGAAAATCACTTGAACCCTGGAGGCGGAGGTTGCAGTGAGCTGAGATGGCGCCACTGCACTCCAGCCTGGGCGACAGAACGAGACCCGGAGGTAAGCCCATCCTTCACACGGGGCTGTCCTTGCCCTCATGCGTCCGTATCTTTGCTAAACATGTGCTTCACACACAGGGTCTGTCACGTCAGTTTGAAATTTTACATTGTGGCATCCCCCCACAGGCACCTTTGCTGTCACGTTCTCTCTTGCCACCGTTTTGGGCACATGCCGGCAGGGATGGTGGTGCAGCTGGCATGTGACCCTTGCATGGGTGTTAACCTGCCTCCCGTATTTGCGCCCTCAGAGTCCACGCCTCACGGATCTGGGCTGGGCCTGTGTTGTAGTTCTGGGTCTGAGTCTCACAGGGGCTGGGCAGCTTGGTCTTATGCCTCTTAGAAGCCCAAGGCAGCCGTGTATGAAGCCCAGCTGCCCCTCTAAAGACACCAGGTGGAGAAGCCACGTGCACAGGGAGAGACCCTGAGGCTGCATGGAGGAAAATTGGGGAACCCAGCTGACAGCAGGATCGAGGCCCCGGAAACGTGAACCCAGTGGAGCTGCTCCGGCCGGCCCCCCGCTGTCCAGGCCACAGAGCTGCGAGGGAGGAAGGGCGTCACACAGATGTCCCAGCCCTGCAGCCTCACGGGCAATGGGAGGAGCCTCCACGCGTGCCCCCCACAGCTGCGTACGGGAGTTCTCCTCCCCGCCACCTCCCCAGCGCTCCTCAGTGTCACACATCTGATGAACGTGCTGAAGTTCCTTGTGCATTGCACTTCCCTCATGTTAACAGGGCTGGACGCTATTTCAAGCTTATTGGCCGTGGGACATCTTTTGTGAAGTGTTTGCTCAATTCTACACACACGGCCTCCTAGGCTGCCCACCAGTTTTTCACTGGTTTGTAGAAATACGCACGCGCGCGCGCACACACACACGTACAGAGGCAGGAGGAAAGAGAGAGACGTGTCTCAATTTAACATGTCTGCTACATACTGCCAGGCTTTACATGCGAAGATTTGTTGAGGATTTCTGTGTTTATGTTCGTGAGCAAGACTGGTCCGTAATTTTCTTTTTCTTTGTTGAGTTTGGGTATCGTGTTTTCCTGGAACTGAATCACGGCAGGTGGAGCTGCTGTTCCCATCACGCCTGCGGAAGAGCTTGTATGAGATGGGGTCATCTACTCCTTCAATGTTTAGTGGAATTCCCTGGTGAAGCCACTTGTGACTGGAGGTCACACTGTCGGAAACATTTCAATGACAGATCCAATTTCTTTAACAAATCTAGGGTCACTCATCTTTCTTCTTATTTTAGTTTTGGTAAGCTGTCATTTTCCAGGGATTTTTCCGTCTCATGCAAACTTCCTTTAGCATGTTCCTTGCGCCCTATTTTTAACGTCCACCGACCTGCAGCGCAGTCCCCTTTCCTTCTCCCTCGCAGCGTGCCCCCTTCATTGTGCTTTTGGTCAGCATCATCAGAGATTTACAAGTTTGGGACATTTTCAAAGAATCGATAGCTGGCTTTTGTGGCCCTCAGCGGCAGGTGTGTTCTGAAGGTTTCTTCTCCCTGTGTCTCTAGCCCCTCTCTAAGAACATTGCAAACAGCCCTCCTCACAGCTCAGGTCTCCTGAGGAAGAACGCTCTCCATGTCTCTTGTCTGAGTCCGTGTTTGTTTCACCTGTGTTCCTGGAGGGTATTTGCACTAGGAATAGAACTTAGGTTGGCAGCTAATTATTTCACTTCACAGTTAAATTCCTTCAACATTCTGAAGACCCCACTCCCTTGTGATTTGGCTTTCATATTTCTGCGTGGAAGTCAGTGTATGATTGGCGTCCTTTTGAAGGCAACATGGCTCTTTCTTCTCCAATTATTAAGTGTCCTATTTCTCTTTGGTTTTCAGCAACTGTACTATGCTGTGCCTGGGTGCAGGTTTCTTGTATTTACCCAGCTTGGGTTTGTAACACTTCTTGAGCCAGGACTTTTTATCTGTTTTATTATCTTCATCTCAACATCTTGAGAGGTGCCATAAAATCTATCATAACCTGGTAGCAGGATCCAAGAATTCAATCACAGAAAATAGGGAGGGTCCCGTTACTGTGAGGCCGGTGAGAAGCAGTGTTTTAAGCTACTGATCGAGCCACATGTGGCCAGGACCTGGGCGCGGCACTGCCCGTGTGTTGGCCAGTGGCCCACGGCAATCGAGTGAGGCTGGAAGGCTGGATGGGGCCAGGAAGCAGGTGCAGCCTGAGGTCATCACGGGGCAGAGTCTGGGGCTGGGTGAGTGGGGAGTGGGAGGACGCTTAGGGTCTGCGCAGGGTGGGCAGCTGCTGCCAGCTGCAGCCGACAGCTAACTGTTTCTTTCACTCTCCTGCGTTCCTGTTCAGGATGCTGCAGCCCTGAGCTTTGATGGGTGAAGAAAGCCCTCACCAACTGTGATGTGCTCTTCCCTGCAAAGAAAATCAGACTTTAGCTTTTAATACAAGAACTCGAGTGATTGTTTGCTTTTTCTTTCCAATACTCCTTGGAATCTTATCTATTTTATCTTGCTCCCAATTTATTTCTTTTTTCTTTTTTTTTTTGAGACGGAGTCTTGCTCTGTTGCCCAGGCTGAAATGCAGTGGCACCATCTCGGCTCACCGCAACCTCCACCTCCCTGCCTCAAGCGATTCCCCTGCCTCAGCCTCCCAAGAATCTGAGATTACAGGCGCGCACCACCATGTCCCACTAATTTCTTTGTATTTTTACTAGAGATGGGATTTCACCATGTTGGTCAGACTGGTCTCAAACACCTGACCTCAGGCAATCTGCTCACCTAAGCCTCCCAAAGTGCTAGGATTACAGGTGTGAGCCACTGAGCCCAGCCTCCCCCAGTTTATTCTTTTACATCTCCAATTATTTTCAACTATGCATCACGCAGTGCCTCTCCGAAGTGCTATCATTCCGAGGTCTCATGGAGCGAATTCTGCCCTTTGCTGCCTATGAGGGGTCGCTCAGTGGGTGTGTTACCTGAAGACTTTTGAAACAGTGAATCTTGAAACTGTCTTCTAGGAGCCCTTATTTCAGGGGATTCCTTTCCCTTCATATCCAGATCTCATCCTCTTTCCCTGGGGGCCCCAGGGATGTCACTAAGGCCAGACCACACTTTGCTGTAATGTGTTGACTCGGCACCTCTGCAGTTACACAGGCAGTGTCCATTCCAGCCCCAAAGCCAGCCGAAGGTCAGGCCTGTGTGTGCATCTCAGGCCAGGTGTTTTTCTTCCTACCCAGAACTCAGGCCGATACAGGCAAAATCCCTTTTCATTCCCTGTCCTGCGGGGCACTGCACAGACAGCATGGCCCGCCCAGGGTCTTGCCTCCCACAGGGTCTCAGTTTTATGCACCCCACCCCCGCCCCGTGGCCAGAGCTTGTCCCCGAGACCCTCAGGTAAGCACAGCAGACCCCTGCAGCGCTGCAGGCCCTCAGTTCTGGGTCCCAGAGCCCTCTTTGTTGGCGGCTCCAATTCACCCCCCAGAGATTCCCTCTTGCTTGTCAATTCAGCGAACTTTTCCAAGAATTCAGCTTGTCTCAGTATCTTGTATATATATATTGTATATATATATATATATATATATATATAATTAGCTGGATGTGGGGGTGCACACCTGTGATCCCAGCTATTTGGGAGGCTGAGACAGGAGAATTGCTTGAACCCAGGAGATGGAGGTTGCAGTGAGGCAAGATTGCACCACTGCACTCCAGCCTGGACAACAAGAGCGAAACTCCGTCTCGATCAATCAATCAATAAATCAAAGCAGTACTCTAGATAAAATCCAAAACTTGCCTTAGTTTGTCTGCCCTCTGCTGGTAAGGCCTCACCCTTTGGGTTGTTTCAAAAACCCAAGTTCACCCTGCAAGGCCTCTCCCATTTCAGAAGGGACACAGGGACAGCATGCTGCTCTCTAGCACTGGCAGCTCCTCCATTCTTTATCTCCAGGGACCAGGGATGAGGACAGGCTGGCCGACTTCCTCCTTTCCCACTCTCAGTTTGTTCGCTGAGAGACGAGCTGTCTGCATTCCCTAGGAGAGATCTGACAGGTATGTTAACATGCAAGGCATGAATGCGGCAGAGACTCCGGCATGAATCCCCACGACTGCAACTCACGGCTGCTCCCTGCTGGCTGCATGTGGCCACCAAGGAGGTGCGCCAGCTGGACCCTCTTCCACGGGGTGCACGGAGGAGCCTCCTTGGTTCGCTTGAGCCTGAGGCTTCCTCTGGCTGCTCCCAGCAAGCACAGGGCAGGAGAGGGTACTCGAGCTGGCCGTTTTTCTGCCCATGGCAAGAGCCCTCTGGTGGGCAGCTTTGGCTTGAAGGCAACCTGCTGGCTGGCTGAGGCTTTTTCAGAACTGTGCTGACGCTGGAAACTCTCTATGCAACATCCTTCTCGTGTCCTTGTCTCTGGGAGGACCCAAGCAGGCTGTGAGCCAAGAAAACAAACAGCAAATGCTATTTTGAGACCAGGAAGGCCACCTGGAGTGCAGCGTGGGGCCCGAATAGTCCCTGGCTCAAGGCAAGGGCTGATCACGGAGGGTTCCCTGGCAGTTGCCTGAGCGAGCATCCCAGGGAGGACTACACCTTAGCCCATGTGATGGCTCAGTGGCCTGGAGGGTCTTGGGGGCTAATGCCTACAGGGACAGCTGTGTGCTAGCCATCGCCAAGTCACCCTAACCCCACAGGGGATGATGAGAACGCCAGGAGGTGCCTGAGCAGACAGGTCAAGGGTGAAGCAATGGGCCCTGCGGGGGACGGGCAAAGCGGCAGGGAAGCTCTAATGCTCAGCCAGGGCAGGGCTGTGCACCGAGGTCCGGTCCCTGAGGGGAGACCTGGAGACACAGGGGCGGACGTCGGGCGGTGCCTGCAGACACCTCGAGCCCACATCTGCAGGTGCATCTGTGCAGGTGGCAGTCACCCCACTCTGGGACACACTCTGCCCTTCTGGACTTGAGGGGTGATGCAGCATGGGTTCTATGATTTCTGATGTGCTGTCTTGACCCAGTTTTGAGGCACTAGAGGCCAGTCAGTTCCCTCCTTGAGCGGCCAACTAAGTCCACACCCAACCACTTCCTGATCGGCCCCTCACACTGCCGGGCAGCAGTCGCAGCCGGCTGCTCCCCTGTCCCTGGGTGTTTCGTGTGGCCCTACCCTGCGGCAGCCTTCCTGGCTCAGAGCTGTAAGTGACAAAGCACTCTGCCTTTCATCTCTAGAGTGTCAGCGTGCCGTGCCGTGCCTCACATCAAAAGAACTTTCAGATCCTATGTAATGCATGCCCAGGCCGGCCTCCGGCCCAAGCCCCGGGAGAGCTAGGCAGGGTGTCGTTCTGCTGTTGCGCAGGGTTGACCTGGGGCGAGGGGCCGGTGGCCAGTGCTGGCTCATCATCTTGCCATGGATTTAACGTTTTCTCAGGCACGATTTTAATGCTTTTGACTTGTTACATGTAGAACTCATTGTTATTATTTCAATTTCTATGATAACTGGTTGTTGCCAGCCCATAAAAGCAGTTTTATATGTTCAATCTCTTACCCAAAGCATTTTACTGGTTCTGCAGGTTATTAGGTGAACAAAGCCTTTGGATCTTCTCCATGGGCACCCCTCTCTCCTGCAGGGAGGGGAGAACGTCAGCCCTTCTGACCTAACGTGCGCAGCCCTGACTGCACCTGCCTGCCCTTGCCCGCCGTGGGACTCTGCAAATGCAGGCTGACTGGTAGTAGTGAGACAGGCATCCCTGGCTTTTTCCTGACTTGAATGCTGATTGTTAATATTTCATCAATTAATATGCTATTTGTTCTTTTTTTAAAGTAGGTGTGATTTTTTTAGGTGCATTATTTTAATTCCATATTTTATTTTACTTTATTTTTCTGAGACAGAGTCTCACTCTGTCAACCAGGCTGGAGTACAGTGGCATGATCTAGGCTCACTGGAACCTCTACCTCCCAGGTTCAAGAGATTCTCCCACCTCAGCCTCCTGAGTAGCTGGGACTACAGGCGTGCACCACCACACCCAGCTAATTTTTGTATTTTTAGTAGAGATGGGGTTTCACAACGTTGGCCAGACTGGTCTCGAACTCCTGACCTCAAGTGATCCACCTGCTTCGGCCTCTCAAAGTGCTGGCATGACAGGTGTGAGCCACCATACCCGGCCCCCTTTTATTTTAAATAGAAGATTTTATGAGAAATGGCTGCTAAATTATGTCAAGTACTTTTTTCACTAATTACAACGTACTTTTTTATACTTCAGTGTATTGATGTCATGTATTATATTATACTTCCTAGTATTAAGTCATGATGGCATGTTGATCTTTAATGAATGACTATGCATGAATTTATGATATTTTATTTGGATTTTTGCATCCATTTTACAAAATAAATTGGAGTATTTTTCCTATACTTTCTCAAAATTTGATACGAAGTTACATTAGCTATAAATGTGAATTAGAAAATTTTTCACCTTTTTCTATTTTCTGGAATATTTTTTAAAATACTAGAAGAAACTGTTCCTTACCAATTAAGAAGAAGTCAGCTTGAAAACCATTTGGTCTTGGCACATTTTGCACTAACAAATGTTAAATGGACTTGCCAATTTCTTCCTTTTTTATTGATTTACCCAAGTTTTCCACTTATTCTGGTAATGTATTTCCTCTCAATTTTCAAATTTCTTGCCATAAAAGAGTACATAATATTATATAACTCACTTAATCTTTTTTTTTTTTATAGTCACGTCTTTGCTAAAATATGTTCCAACTTCTTGGATGCTCCTCCTTTCCAGAGGCAGAATCAGCCTTAGAGGCTCGCAGCTCACGTCCCACAAATGGAATGTGGCAGATCACAAATGGAATGTGGCAGAGTGACACCGTGTGACTTTAGACAAGAGGTTGCAAAGAACACTGCCGCTTCCGCCGTGCTCTCCGGGATCCCCATGTGGAGGGAGAGGCCACACGCAAGGACGCTCAGCGAAGACCTGCAGAGGGTTCCACATATGTGCCAAGAACCCAAAGGTACGGTGCACCATCCTGGAGACGGGTCCTCCAGCCCCAGCGGAGCCTTCAGACCGCTTCACCCCAGACAACATCTAGGCTCACTCAGCAGGACCACCTGTGCTGAAGGCTAAAATGACTCCATCTGGGATGCTAAGCTGCCATGTGGGCTTCTGATGAACCCTAGTTCTGGGCCTGTAGGTCAAAACAACTTTCATGTTATTGTAAACACAGAATCCTGCCCTCAAGCAAATTACAGGCTGCGGAGCCGGTGCATTCTTGCCTTTTCCTGAGGGGTGGACCCTGTCCTACGCTCCCCTTCTGAAGCTCCTGCTTCCTTCCCCTCTGCTACCTAAGCCCTGGGTCTGAGGGTAGCAATGCGTGGATCTTGCGGCCGCCCACACCGTGGCTTCTGTTCCCAACACACAATCACATGGTTTTTTCCTGAGAAAAGGGTTTGCCGGCTGGTTGCTTTGGCCTCTCAGCTCCCTCGGCCTTTGTGGGTAAGTGGCTTAGACCTGCTGGCCATGGAGCACCACCCAGCAGGCCTTTCTGAACAACCCACAGAGACTGTGATGGCAAGGCACAGGGCGCCCGAGGGAGGTCAGAAACGCCCGCGGCCCGCACCTGGCGTCTTCGGAGGCTCCACCGGAGGAGGCCAGCGCCACGCGGACAAGTCAGCACCCTGTGAGCGCCGTGCGGGAGACACCATGTACGCTGTGCAGGCGACAGCCCCGCAGAGCTCCAGCCTCGGGGGTCCCCATCTTGGACTTGCAGCCCAGTGACTTCTGAACACTCATATGACACACTCAGAAGAGAATTACCCCAAAGAGCCCTTCCCCAATTCTTGACCCTAAAACATGACCAAAATGAGGCAGCCGTGTTTGGCTGTAAGTCGGGGAGCGTGCCGTGTCCACAGAGGCGGGAGCGCCTCCTTCCAAACCACACACCCAGCGTGCGCCACAGAACCCACGCCACCGCCAGATGCTCTGCTGCAAGGAGTTTGGGAAATGCGCTTGGCTTTCTAATGTCTGCGGGAGGGTAAGGTGCGCCCACAGAGGACAGAACGGATGTGGTGGGGCCAGCGTGGGGACATCCCAGTCTCTGAGTCTCCGCTGAGCCAGCATGCGATGTGGGCTAGCCCAGGCGGGGCTCCTTGCTGTCCCTGGGAGAGCTGGCCTTTTCACAGCGCTGAGGACTGAACACATGACATGTGCACAAGGGGCTCACAGCACATCCGAGCATTTGGGGAGTGTGTGTACACATGCATGCATGCGATGTGCCGTGGCGTGTGTGGCATGCATGTGCACAAATGTGTGTGTCTATCTGTGTGTCTATGATGTGTATGCATGTGTGTGCTGTGAATGTGTGGGTGTGTGTGCATGTGTGTTGTAGGTGTTTATGTATGTATAGTGTGTGGGTGTGTGGTAGGTGTGCACGTGTGTGTGGTAGGTGTTCATGTATGTCATGTGTGGGTGTGTGGTAGGTGTATATGTGGTGTCTATGGGTGTGTGGTAGGTGTGTGTGGTGTGTGTGGTAAGTGTGCACATGTGTGGGTGTGTGATAGGTGAGCATGTGTGTGATGTGTGTGTGTGGTAGGTGTGCATTTGGTAGGGGTGTGTGTGTGGTGTGTGAGTTTGGGTTTGGTAGGTCTGCATGGATGCATGCGTATTTGGTAGGTGTGCACTTACGGTGTATGTCTATGTGTTTGGTAGGGGGTGTGTGTGTCTATGTGTTTGGTGTGTGTGTGTTTGGTAGGTGTGCAACTGTGGTGTGCATCTATGTGTTTGGTAGGTGTGTTTGTGTGTCTATGTGTTTGGTGTGTGTATGTGTTTGATAGGTGTGCACTTATGGTGTATGTCTATGTGTTTGGTGGGGGGGTGTGCGTCTATGTGTTTGGGGTGTGTGTGTTTGGTAGGTGTGCACTTGTGGTGTGTGTCTATGTGTTTGGTGTGTTTGTGTGTCTATGTGTTTAGTGTGTTTGTGTGTCTATGTGTTTGGTGTGTGTGTATAAGGAGGGGTTCACAGTGCACAGGGCCTGGCCTGGTGAAACCCGTGTTTGGAATATGGGGCTCCAGACTGAGTGTGATCTGGGTGGGCCTGCCTCCCACCTCAGCCAGTGGACCCTGAGAACCCGTTCTCCCTGAGTTCTGGCATCACGAAGCCCTTACTGGGGAGGGCACCTATGCTCTGTGTGGCTCCCCCAGAGGGGCCACACCCCCCAGGCAGTGGGCTTCTTCAGAGGTCAGGCCTGGCCCCTGCCAGCCCGACCCCAGGACCTGTGGCCCACAGCACCCCTTTCCTAGGCCCCCCACTGTGGCCACGCTGGCTCCTGAGGGAGGGGCCCTTTAGCACCCCTTTCCTTAGGACCCCCACTGTGGCCACACTGGCTCCAAGGGAGGTGCCCCACAGGGCCAATGAGGCTTGTCTGGGAAAGGGACTGGGACACGCTGCCTGCGGCTACTGGACAGTTTCGTCTCTCTGTGCCTCAGTTTCCCCATCTAAGCAGGCTTCTGGCAGCTGTGCAGTGTGTGTGGAAAGTTTCTGCTGCACTAGGCCTGGGAGACTGGGCAGTGACCCGGGTAGCAGAAGGCATTGAGGTGTCCAGGCTGCCCCCGACCCAGAGGATGAAGCCAGAGTCCCCACCGCTCCGTTCCAGGACACTCATGAAGGTGTGGTGAGGAAGAATTTTCTTCAGGACCACTCCATCGGCATGGACCCCACTGACACACGTCTTGCAGTGGGGCAGAGCGTGGGCTCAACTCCAAATATGGCCCCAGCTCATGCAGATTCTCAGCCAAGGCTCAGGATGAAAACCGCCAAGAGGAGCCATCAGGGGTGAGGGAGGTTCTGGCTAAACCCTCCTGACGGCTCCTTGAAGACAAGGCCAGGTGATCAGCCAGGAGGTTAGTGACGGGAAAAGTCCCAGGGCCCTTGCCCAGTTATGCCTGCGGGAGAGCTGAGGTTGAGCCTGGCGAAGGGTGCTGCCTCACAGCCACCGCTGCAACCCTGCATCTCAGCGGGGCCATGCGGGGCCAGAGCCCCCAAGGCAGAAGGGCCTGGGCTCGCATGGCTGCCCCCACGGACCGCTGCCCTCGCTGCCTTCCAGGGCATTCTTTCCCGCCCAACCTTCCAAGATGTTTATCTTTCTGTAAACAGGAAAAGAACACGTCAATTGCAACTTTAATCAGCAACACCTGGTCCCCAAAGCGAGTCTGTTAGAATGCACACCGACAAGGTGGATTCCAAGCGGATCTTCCCAGGTGCAGAACAAAGGCCGGGTGAGATCAGCCATTCCTTGGCCCACCTGAGACCAGACGTCAGCAGGATTAGCTCTTCCTGCCCTCTCATCGCCCCTGGCAACGTTTGCCCTCGGATCACTGCGGGGCCACTCCTTAATGAAACCAATCTGCCTAAATGCCTGCCCCTCTTCCTGCGCTCCTTCTCCGGGTTGAAGAAACGTGTTTACCACATGTTCTCACTCATAGGCAGGTGTTGAACAATGAGAACACATGGACACAGGGAGGGGCGCCTCACACACTGGGGTCTGTTGCGGGGGGGCTGGGGGAGGGACAGCAGGGAGTGGGGGGGGTGAGGAGGAATAGCGTGGGGAGAAATGCCAGGTATAGGTGATGGGGGGATGGAGATGGCAAACCACCTTGCCATGTATGTACCTATGCAACAATCCTGCATGAGCTGCACATGCACCCCAGATCCTGAAGTACAATAAAAGAAAAAAGAAAGAAACATGTTTATACTGAGCCCCCACCCAAGACCTCTTCAGAGGACTCGGGCCATGGAAGCTTCTAGGCCCGAATTTTTCCCGGCCCCGCCCTCAAGCTGTGGCTCAACAAGTTTCAGCTGACGGACCCCGTTCAGTCTCCACTCGGCTGACGGTCCTGGGTAGAGGCTGAGAAACCCCACCAGATGTGAGAGGAATCAGACAGTCAGGCTGCAGGTTTTGGGCTAAATTGACTCAGCAAGATTCTGAAGGTGGAGGAAATGCACAGATGGGCCCCCCGGGAGGTTCAGGAGCTTGACTACAGATTGGCCAAGCAAACCAACCTCATCAGGTGCTGGGGACGGGACTCTGGGAAGGGGCTACCACCGGAAGCATTCAGGGTCTTCCCAAGGCCAGAGTGGACCCAGAGGAGCCACCCTGAGCCATAGCAGGGCCCAGCTGGTGTGGGTGGTGGCAGGGAAAGGGGAATGGCAGGGACTCTGTGGCCCAGGAGGCAGGAAAGAAAGGCTGGGGCTCACTGCCCCAGAGTCAACAGAGGCTCCTGCCCCAAAGGCAGGGTCCTCTCCCCTCCAACTGGCTGTGTGCCAAGGGTTGCTGGGAAGGAGGCTGGCACTCACCCTGCTGGGAGTGAGAAAAGAGGAATTTTATCTGAGAAATGTGAGTCCTTTCTATTATCAGGCCCAGAGAGCCGCTGACAGGAGAGAGCAGGTGCATCCTGCTACCGCCTTGAGCTATGGACTCATTTCCCGGGGGTGCCATGGCCAGCAGCGATGAATTTGCCTGAGAATGCTGCCCTGGACGAGAGAACCCACACCCTAGAGCTTAACCATGTCCAGCCAATCACTCAGCAATGTCACTTCTGTGAACCAATCAGAATTCCTGACAAACAGCTTTTACCAGCCACACCCTGCCCCCCTTGTTGCCTTTAAAAATTCACTTGTAAGGCCGGGCACAATGGCTCACACCTGTAATCCCAGCATTTTGGAAGGCCAAGGCCGGTGGATCACCTGAGGTCAGGAGTTCGAGACCAGCCTGGCCAACATGGTGAAACCCCGTCTCTACTAAAAGTACAAAAATTAGCCAGGTGTGGTGCCAGGCACCTATAATCCCAGCTACTTGGGAGGCTGAGGCAGGATAATCGCTTGAATCCAGGACAGGGAGGTTGCAGTGAGCTGAGATCACGCCACTGCACTCCAGCTTGGGTGACTGAGCAAGACTCCGTCTCAAAACAAAAAAAATTCACTGGCAGCTGGGCTCAGTGGCTCACGCCTGTGATCCCAGCACTTTGGGAGGCAAGAGAGGAGGATCTTTTCAGCCCAGGAGTTTTAAACTGTCCTGGGCAACACAGGAAGACCCTGTCTCTACAAAAAAAAAAAAAAATTGTTTTAGTTAGCTGGGCAGGGTGGTGCACACATGTAATCCAGCTACTCAGGAGGCTGAGGTGGAGGATCACTGGAGCCCAGGAGGTCGAGGCTGCAGTGAGCTTTGCTGTACCACTGCATTCCAGCCTGGGCAACACAGTGAGACCCCATCTCAAAAAAAATCCACTGTAGCTGCTGTCAACCTCACTGTATCTATTCAACTCAAGCTTGGCCCAATTGCCAGTCAGAAAATCTGTGACCAAGCTGGCTGCAGTGGCTCATGCCTGTAATCCCAGCACTTTGGGAGGCCGAGGCAGGCAGATCACCTGAGGTCAGGAGTTCAAGACCAGCCTAGCCAACGTGGTGAAACCCCATGTTGAAGTTTTTGTAGAAATCTTTACAAAAATATGAAAATTACCTGGGCGTAGTGGCACATGCCTGTAATCCCAGCTACTCAGGAGGCTGAGGTGGGAGAATTGCTTGAACCCGGGAAGTGGAGGTTGCAGTGAGCTGAGGTCATGCCGTTGCACTCCAGCCTGGGCAACAGGGCAAGACTCCATTAAAAAAAAAAAAAAAAAGACCAGGACTCCGTAGAAAGGAATGTCTGGGTTAAGGAATTTCCACACCAAGGTTCTCATGCAGGTAGCAGGCTTCAGGGAGAAGAGAATGTAAAAGTTTCCTTAAAAGGTGTTAGTCTCTTAGCTGATTCTCTCCTGGGTCAAGAAAAAGGCCTCTGAAAGGGAAGGGATTTCTCTACAAAATGTAGACATTTCCCACAAGAGGCAGCTTTGCAGCGCTACTTGAAGATATGGCAAAGAACGTATATGAAGTTAAAATATCCGTTTCCTTCCTCATCTGTCACGCGATGCTGTGCCACAGCCGGGCTGGAAAGGGAGCCAGGTGATTCAGGGTTAAATAAAACCCATCTGAGAGATAGCACTGTTTGTAGGGCGGACTCCCCAGGCCCCTTAGGTAGGAACTTGGGCAAAAGAAGAAAAAAGGCCAGAGTTTAGTCCTCAGAACACTGACGTGGGACTCCCTGCCCTCAGCCAGCCTGCCCTGTGCGGGCACCACGGACCGGACCGGACACACAGGCCAGGAGTGCCTGAGGGTGGAGGCAGCTGGGGGCAGGCCGTGGAGCAGTGTGCAGCCCTCCCAGCCTCCTGACCCAGGCTCAGACAGGTGACCACTGGCAGACCCAGCTCCAGGCTAGCCCCAGGGACAGGGAGATCAGCACCCCCTCAACAAGAGTCTGAGAGGGTGGCAGTCAGATTCCCCACCAACACCAACCAGTGGTGCAGAGGACCCCAGCATGGCAGGGGTGGCTGCGGACCAGGTGCATGAAGCTGCTGGGAAGAAAGGACCCTTTGCCAAACGGGAGGTGGTATCTTCTTCAGGTGCGTCGGAGTGGGAGGCTCCTACTCTGTGTCTCATCCACCATCAACAAAGGTAGCCCCAGGCCCCCAGTGTCCAGCTGGCCTCTCTGGGACCTCTCTGTGCAAATAAGACTTTGTAACCACCCAAGGGGCTCTGCCTGCCCGCTGCATAAAGAAAGACCATGGCATTGCAGTAAGGGACGAGATTGGTAGACTGAGGTCCGTCATGCTGCAGAGATGAAGCCAGTACACAAACAACCTCATGCAAAGCTCCCAGGTTAGGAGTTTTCAAAGGCAGTTTCAGGGGAAGCGGTCGGGGAGGCCAGGTAATGGGTGCTTGCTGTCGATGGCTTAGAGCAGAGATGAAATCACAGGGGATCAAAGCTGAGTCCTGAGGGTGGAGTCACTTCTGAGTGGGGTCACAGGTGCAGGACTGGCAGGTCCAGGTGGGTCCAGGTGGAGCCATGGTATGTCAGACATGCAAAAAAGATTTCTCAAAAGGCCAACCTGCTATAGTGGTGTTATCTGCAGGAATAACTGGGGAAGTTGCATATCTTATAACCTCCCGAAAAATGGCCGACAATCCTTCCTGTCTGTGCCTTAGCAGGACTCAGGCAACCTCCACCTCCCGGGTTCAAGCAATTCTCATGCCTCAGCCTCCTGGGTAGCTGGGATTACAGTCACATGCCACCATAACTGGATACTTTTGTATTTTTTGGTACAGATGGGGTTTCACCATGTTGGCCAGGCTGGTCTCGAACTCCTGACCTCAAGCAATCTGCCTGCCTTGGCCTCCAGATGTGCAAAGTGACTCCAAAGAGATAAAAGTGATCTCTGGCCAGGCGCGGTGGCTCACGCCTGTCATCCCAGCACTTTGGGAGGCCGAGGCAGGCAGATCACGAGGTCAGGAGATCGAGACCATCCTGGCCAACGTAGTGAAACCCCATCTCTCTCTCTCTCTCTCTCTCTCTCTCTCTCTCTCTCTATATATATATATATATATATATATATATAATAAAATAATAAGTGATCTTTACGAGTTCTAGAATCTCCCCAAAGATAGTTCAAGACAGAAAGTCAGAAACTGTCCACGGAGAGGAAAATGATCACTAAGCAGCAAAAGTCCAACAAGTGTCAGACCACGAAGGACTCACCCCCAAAGCCGGGAACGGAACCCAGGCCGCTACTGCAAAGAAGCGTCAGCTAGCTGACCTCCAGCACAAGGCGACGGTTGCTGTCTCTCCTAGGAGCCAGCTCCAAGAGCGACTCAATCCAAAAGGCCTCTTAAAGTCCAGATGGCACTTTTCCAGGTTTTTACCATATCAGCAAAAGGGATTTCCGGAAAGGTGGTAAAGTAGGCTTCTCCACTATCCCCAAGAATTCACTCTCAGGAACGAGCTTAAGAAAGCGAAAGATGATAAAAGCCCTGCAGGGATGAGACCTTTTAAGAGAAAAGTCTCGCCAAGGCTCCACTCTCAGGGGAAGAGCGTGCCGCTCGTGTCTGACCCCTGGTCCTCTTGGCCTGGCCACCTGACATGAACTTGAAAATCCCTGCCCTCAGGATGGTGGACACCAGGAGAGACCACCCACACGTAGTCACAAAGCTGCCCTCTCAAGGACGTAAACCAAGACAAGAGGGAAACTTCCTCCAGTGTTTGCTCCAGGGACCTGCAGCAGTTTGTCGGTGAGAGCCTGTTGGATCAGCTTGAGCAGTGGGCGTCTAGGGGTCCTAAGCTCGTGTTTGTCCTGTGGTGCCTTCCTTGTGACAGAACAGCACAGAAAGACAGGTTCATAGCCCATGGTGCTCCAGATTTGCTGCAGCCTCAGACTGGCCTCACAAATCCTTGTTCTCGTTAATAAGCAGTGGTTTTTACCATTCACTGAACCAGTAAGCACAGAGAGAGGCCAGAAGCCTGGCTGGTAAGACGTTTTGCTGTTATTGTTGTTGTTTTGAGACAGAGTTTCGCTCTTTCCCAATCTCGGCTCACTGCAACCTCTGCCTCCCGGGATCCAGTGATTCCCCTGCCTCAACCTCCCAAGTAGCTGGGATTACAGGTGCCTACCACCACGCCCAGCTAATTTTTTATTTTTTATTTTTTTTGTATTTTTAGTAGAGACAGGGGTTTCACCATGTTGGCCAGTCTGGTCTCGAACTCCTGACCCCAGGTAATCTGCCCTCCTTGGCCTCTGGAAGTGCTGGGATGACAGGCGTGAGCCACTGCACCCGGCCCAGTACAACATTCTTACCCTGTTGCTGGCATGCCAGGCTTTTGGGTTCCCTTTCCCTGAGCTGTCCTGGCGACCCTTCTCGAAGCCACAACCACAGCTGTGGGGGATAAGCCGCATCACAAAGGAAAATCACCTTTTTCCACTTCATGGAACCACAGGGGAAAAATCTTTCAGTTTTGCAAGATGCTGCCCAGCAAGCTGCACGGGGAAAACCAGTAAAATTAGCATTTTCCATCCCAGCCAACGCAAAATACACACAACGAAACAGACTCTGGTGACCTCGCTCAGCACGCAACGTCACCCTCGCAAGGTGCCACTATTGTCTTTGATCCACTCAAGGTGGGGAGGGATGACCTCTGACCGGGAAGGCAATGGATGGCCTTTGGGCCAGATGGACGAGCAGATGGTCACCCCCAGTCAGGCCTGTTGAGCTTCCACGAGAAACTCCCTCAGGGCTCACCAAATGTGACCACACAAATAAGGAGGTTTCCCTGGGTGAGGCTTTCTGGACTTCCATCAGCCACTCCTTCAGAGACCCCCTCCACGTCTTCACACACATGCAATGCCACCCACAAGTGCTTCCATCCAGAGGCACTCATCACACAGAAGCTGGCTCCAGCTGTCATGGAGCCCAAAACCAAGTGGAGTGACAGAAAGGAAAATAAGATCTTGGGACCCCAAACTCACTGCCGAAGGGAAAAGTTAAGCTTAGAAACTGAGTCTCACACACACACACACACACACACACACACACACAGAGCCCGCCTTTCCTTTTGTCCTTAAGCAAACAGCTACAAGATAGAAGGCCACATGTCACCCCAGGTGGCCTCCCTCACCTGGCAATATAAATGAGCAACAAATCAGCCAGCCGTGGCGGCTCATGCCTGTCATCCCAGCGCTTCAGGAGGCCAAGGCAGGTGGATCACGAGGTCAGGAGTTCGAGACCTGCCTGGCCAACATGGTGAAACCCCACCTCTACTAAAAACACAAAAATTAGCCAGGTGTGGTGGCACATGCCTGAAATACCAGCTACTCAGGAGGCTGAGGCAGGAGAATCACTTGAACCCGGGAGGGGGAGGTTGCAGTGAGTTGAGATCGCAACACTGCACTCCAGCCTGGGCAACAGAGTGAGGCTCCATCTCAAAAAATCAAAAACAACAAAACCCGAATGAACTGTTCCTCTGCCCCCGGCTTTCACCTGCAACCTGGAGAGCAGTGAGCACTGGTCACAGCCTCACAAGAAGATGACCCTCCTTCCTTTCTTCCTTTCCTCCCTCCCCTCTGGCCACTTCTTTATGTAAATATTGAAGCCCCAAAACCCTCTTTGGAAAAGGAGGGGACTGCACATCCTGGGGTGGCTTGTGTCTCTTTTTTCCCAGCATGGCTTCAACCTTGGCAAAGGAAACCTCTGAACTGGTTGAGAGCGGTCTCAGTCACTCTGTGAGAAGGGTCTGCCCTGGGCTTGGGGAAGATCTCCCAAGCGGTGCGGCCAGGGAACAACACAGGGAGGCCTGGAGCCAACTTCAGTTCCAGGCTTGAGCAGGGCAAAGGCCACGGTGGCAGTGGAAGTTAGAGGTGAGAGCAGATGCTAAAGACCCTGGGACCACTGTGGACCGTGCCCTGGGAGAGACGGGAACCAGGCCTGAGAGCACAGGACCGGCAGCTGCACGTTGGAATGTGGAGCCTGGGCACAGAGAGGTCAGGCAGCGAGCTCATGGCAGCCCAGCCAGAGAGTCAGCCTGCTCTCCCCGCACGGAGCCAAGGCTGGGAGACAGCCTACCTCCCACCAGAGCCAGCAGCCAGGTCCCGCGCAGCCTGGCCTGTCCCGGCCCAGCCTGCCCGGTGCTGCAATTTTCATTACCGTCAGGTCCCCTGGCTGGCTCGAGGGTCCCTGCCTTCCAAGAGACACAGGCAACAGCAGCAGGGGCTGGATGGAGGGGTAGGGGCAAGAATCAGGGACACTCCCGACAGGACCCCTGAACAGTGGGCAGAGAAATGTCAGGCCAGGACAGGACCCATGGCCCATGGCCACTGGCAGATCTCAGGTGGCTGACCCGTCGTAGGAGCACACAGGGCAGGTGAGGCTGCTTCTCTTGAACCCAGAAGCCAGTGCACAGCTCATCTGTGGCCTCAACTCCCTGCCCTAGTAAGTGAGGGGCTCCATGAGGCCACCAGCCCGGACTTCATGGGGCAGCAGCATCTGGCTTTCCGACTCCCGATGCTGCCTGCTGGGCCAGGCCTTCAACCAGGTCCCCCCTAACGGCACTCACGCCTGAGTCCAGACCCGAGACGGAACTGGGCAGCAGCCCACAGCAAACGTGTCCCCCAAACTCCACATGCGCCTAACCCAGTCCTGAAGGGAATGTTCTCTTGAGTGTGGGTGGCAGGAGCGGGCAGCATGAAGGTTACACCCTCTCCCTCGAGGGCCACCACTGGCTTGGCCCTTCTGTCCCACGGGACTTCTCCCCACAGACCCCAGCAGCCTCCTCCTGTCATCTCAGAGAAGCTGCCAGGACAGAAGTCTTCCACAGCTGGGCCAAAGGCCTCTCAGGCATGGCGGTGTCTCTGCACCTGATCTGGATCGGAGGTTGCCTGATTTAAAAACTTAAAAATTAAAAAGCGAAGGCCTCCACGTCACAGCAGGCCTGCCTAGTCTTATGACCGCTGTGTTCCTGTGCTCCGAGAGGGCTGCTGTGTGAGGAGGAGGGAGTGGTGTGGGGTTAGAGAGTGGGCGTTGGTCCAGCCCGGCTTGTGACTCCCTTGGCCCTTGTTACAGTTATGGGTAGAAACGGAATCTCTCTGATGTCTCCTGCTCCCCTTTCACCTGCCCCAAGGCAGGACTCATCCTCCCCCTCTTTCCAATCACCGGCCAGAAGAACCACCTTCATAGTGGATCCGTGCCACACCCTAGGGGAAGGAATGCTGAGCACACAGGGGTTCCTGGCGGGGCCCTTCCTGGAACCTCGCCCAGTGCCTCTTCATCTGTGCCCCTTTATAATTCACTGTAAATGTGCTTCCCGGAGTTCCCCAAGCCACTCTTGCAAATCAGTTGAATGCAAAACGGGGAGGGGTTGCAGTATTGCTGGAAAAGAGGATCCCGATCCAGACCCTAAGGGCGAGTTCTTGGATGCCGTGCAGGAAGGAATTTGGGGTGAGCCACAGAGCACAGTGAGAGAAGCAGGTTTATTAGAAATGACTCCCTCACAGAGTGGGGCGTGCTTAGAAAGCAGGAGGAGACGTGCCCGTCGTCTGCTGGTGGGAGATGTGGTTACACCTGGAAGGTGCAGACGAGCTCACTAAAGATAGGGGCTGTGGGAGCCATCAGAGCGGTTCATCCTCCAGCCTCAGCCTGCTCGCTGACATATCTCTGAGCAGAGTGGGCTGTGCTCTCGGGACATCTGGACAGTCTGCAGGCTTGCTGGGAGATGCCCCATATGGCCATAAATGTTCTGTAATTATAATTGGTGGCCAGCTTGAGGCGTGGCTATTCTTAGACCATAAGCATTAACCTTACAGGTGCCTGTGAGTGCCTCCTACTCACTTCAGGATGGAGTCACTCTGGTCATGCTCCATTAAACCAGAGGCCTGGTGAGCAGGGGTTCCTGTAACCACAGGAGAACCTCACCATGGAGCCAGCCGGGGAAAAGCGCTAGAGGCTGGGCCTCTCAGCTGGTGTGGGGGGTGTCTTGGGGCTGAGCCCTCACCCTGCGGGACCTGACGCTATCTCCAGGCACTGTGTTGAAATGGTGTTAGAGGGCACCCGGCCCGTGTCCACTGCAGAACTGATGGCTCGTTGGGATGGGGAGACACCCTCCCCCCACATTTGGCCCCAGCAGTCTTGGGAGTCTTCTGTGTTGATGTCTTCTGTGTTGTGTTGGGTGAGAGACAGGAAAAAATGGTTTGACAGGTTTTTCCAAACAGCCCCCCGCCCTGCCCAATGCAGCTTATTTTCTAATCCGAGAGTACTGTCCTGAAGGCGGCAAAGCCCACCCATGCTCTCATCCCACAATTCCTACTGAGCCCCTGCCATGGCAGGGATGGCCCCAGGTGCTGGCTGCACAGACGGAACCCCGTGCCCTCACCACCAGCATTCCAGAGGGGAGGACACTCTGGAATCAAAAGAGAACGCAGGTGGGACGTGTGCGCCCGTCGGGACAGAAATCTACCAAATTTCCTTCCAGGTGTGGGAGGGTGGCGTGGGGCTGGAACCTCCTTACAGTCAGGAAGAGCTCTGAGCTCCCCATTCAGGGCCAGCCTAAAGTTCAGGACAGGCACAAGAGAAATTGCTCCCAGGACGGAAACAGACAGCCCAGCCTGTGCCCCAGGTAAGACTCAGAGGCAGGGACCTCCCAGGCCACAGCCTACTGGATGCCTCCTGTCCCCAGAAACAGCTGGGGCATAGCCCCCAAAGCTATGGAAGCCCCACCCACGATGCCATCATACCGCAGCCAGGACATCTCACGACACAGAGCCCCAGCCTCAACGTCCATACACACACGCACCACACTCACTCATGCAAAACAAACACAGCCACACTGAAGGCACGCCTAGATTTGAGACGAGGTGTGACAGGTGTCTCTTCGCCCCAGCCCCCTCCTAGCCACCCGGCAACCTGCCCTCCCTCGAATCTCCCCACAGCCTCCCCCCCAGCATCCCCCTACACCCTCCCCCCGCCCCCGTGTGGGGTTCAGAAGCCCCCTGCCTGGCACTCGCCCTCACTGTCACCCAGAAAGGAAATGCACTGTCAACTTGAGAACAGACAGCTGGCAGAGCCCCAGGGCCCACAACCCCTCAGAGAGGGCCTGGCGGTAGGAGAGGCACCCACAAGCCCGTCAGGCCAGGCAGGGAAGGGCCGTCTGCCTAGAAGGCGCCCCAGCCTGCGAAGATGGACTAGAGGGTGATACCGCCGGGATGTCCTGGCCAAACCAGTGCCCTGGCAGAAGCCAAAACCCACCACCTTCCAACCCTTGCCGGTCTCCCCCATCTCGCCTGGGGAATGGCCAAGGAACAGCCCAGCCTGGGGCGGGAGCAGGGACAAAATGACCTCAGGAAGCCCGGGCTGTGGGTGCCGGCGTCCTCCCCTCCCCCGCCCCACTCTGCAGGCGAACCCCCCAAGCAACACTGCTCCGCCGATCCTCTCCGAGGCTCACACCCCAAACACGTCTGCTCACCCGTGGGCCTCCGGCCCCTGACCACAAACAGGACTGGCCGCAAGTCCAGGTGTCAGCGACTGTCACCCCGACCTGGTCCCCTGCCCGGCCTCGCCAGGTCTGCCCCGCCGCGCGCACAGCAGGGCCGGGTGGAAGGAGGCCGGGCCTGGCCGTGGCTCAGCGCCACCTATCTGGGGGGCTTAGGGGGTGGTCTCAGCCCTTCTCTGGGCTTCGGCCTCGCCATCAGTCCCCCGGAGCCGGGGCAGGCCTGGGGACGCCCACCGCGGGCTCCAACCCCGCCCCCGGAGGCCCCGCCCCGCAGGCCCCGCCCCGCCCCCGGAGGCCCCGCCCCGCCCCGCCCCCGGGCCGCGCGGGCTGCCTGGGAGTCGCGGGTCCAGCCGCGTTCAGAGCGCGCGAGGCTCCGGGAGCTCAGCGAGGCTGCAGGCGCCCGCGTCCACCGGCGGTGAGTCCACGGGCCCCCGTCACCTGCCGGCACGCGCTCGGACCGGCGGCCTCGGCTGCGGTGCTCCCTGCAGGGGCCGGGGCGGGCGGAGGTGGGAGCGGGCGGGAGGGGCGCGGGGAGGCGCAGGAGAGGGGCTGGCGGCTGCCGGTGGGCCCGACCCCGGGGAGCTGAGCTTCTCCTCCCATCCCCCCCAGGCCTCCCCGAATTTTTCCAGAGATCTGGGGCGGGAGCGGGCGGAGGCTGCCGCCGGAAACCTCCTAGCCGGGCCAGGACTGCGCAGCCACCGGGGCCCATCGCCCAACTCCAGACGCCCCTGGCCCCCGACGTGGGCCGGGAGGGACAGCCTCGCGGACTCGGGAAGGGGGCACGGGGTCTCGCGGAGCTCCTGGCCGGAAGGGGAGGACTCACGCCCCCGCAGATCACCCCGGGGCGCTGGAACTCACCGCCGCGTCGTGTTCTGGCCCCGGTGGTGCCTGCGGTGAGGTCCTAGGAGCCCGGCCTTCTTGGTGGGGGACCGCCGGGCCCCTCCCCATTCTGGGACACAGGAGAGACTCCCGCCTCTGGCTGGCTGGGCAGGTCCTAGGTATCTGGCTGCAGGGGCAGCCTTCCCTGAGCCTGGGGATGAGCCTGCAGCCTGGGCCCGAGGGGCGCCCGCCACGGTCTGCCGGCTTCCTCGGGGCTCCCTGGCCCACCCAGCCTTCCTAACTGCCTTCCACTCCCACCAGTGCCTTAGCTCAGCCTCGTGGCCTGGTGGGTTGGGTGCCACCCAGTGGGCAGGTGGTGGCACCAGCTGGACCTGTTTGTGGCCCTGCATGCCAAGACTTCCTCAGAGACAGCTCAGGATCCCCACACCAGAACCTCACTTTATGGGGGAGAAATTGGAGATCTGTCCTCCTCGGACTCCTCCCTGGAGGTGGGGACAGGCCCCAGCAGGACTTGGCACTGTTCTTGGCCATCTGGGGCACCCACTCGCACCCCAGGATGGCAGCCCAGGTCTCAGGGGCCTCACCTGCCGCTTTCCTGTTAAAGCCTCTGCCGAGCCCTCTCCAGATCTGTTCTCTGAGGCATCTTCTTTTCCCTTTTCCCCCAGTGCCCAGCACTAGCTCCTCAGGCCCCAGAATGTCCCTCCCCCTCCTCTGCCCACGGCTGTCCCTGGCAGAAGGCAGCAGCCTCCCCCTCCAACACCAGGCACTCACGAAATAGAGAATCACGACCCCAGCTGGGCGTCTTCCAGATTCTTTGCCCAACAGTGCCATGGGCCCCTGGCCAAGGGAGGGTCCTGTGCACAGGCCGAGGGGCAGTACTCAGACCCATCTGGCCCCTTCCTGCGGGTCTCTAGGTTCCCATTTCCCAGCCGCAGAATGGGGAGTAGCAGATTCCTAGTGCGCTGCTGGTCTCACTACCGAATCACATTTGGAATGGGGAGTGCTTTCCCTGGGTCATGCCCCCACCCAGCCCCAGGTCTCCATTGTAGGGTCCAGCCCTACTAGGGTCATGGGATATCCCCTATCACTGTGCTGAGGCGCTGGATCCGAGAAATGAGACAACACACCAAAGGACGGGATGAGAGCAGCTGGGCTCGGGGGCCAACGCCACTTACAAGCGGAGTCAGGCGAGGCCCCGAGCGTCCAGGCACGTCTGTATTTATTAGGTTTAGGTTCGGGGAAAGGTAGTGAGTGAGGTCATCTTAAGGTTAGTGATAGGGTCAAGACAATCACATGAGTAATAAACAAGGGGCCCACCCCCGTTAGGTCACCGAACCTAGGAGGTGGGCAGTGTGCAGTGTGCCACATCTCTTATCTAGGGGCAGGCAGCTTCTAAGGTTTTCCATAGGAGGGTGTCTTGAGTCAGCACAATAGCCAGAGAGCTGACAGGGTATGCAGCCACCGTGGCGATTATACCGGAGGGCCAGCCCGAGGTCAGCTTTCCACAGAACTGGACACAAGATGCTACAACTCCTTTACAGGAGTGGCTCTTGCTCCAAGCCTGCCATACAGTGGGTATCTTTACGATGCTGAACGCTTCAGCCTGGGCCAGTCTGCCATGTAGCGCATGCCCTTTCAGGCAGGGGCACTACCGCCTGAGCCATTGATTGTTACCGTGGTGTGGCTGTTTTTCCCTGGTTCCTGCTGTGCGCCGTGTCTGCTCTTGACACTCTTCTAACCACGAGCCAAGATACGATTATATTGTTGTACCCGAGCGAGTCAAGGAATGCGCGACGCTCTGAGATTGAATTATGAGTCCTTGATTATGCCGGCCACCGAGAGTGGCTAACGCCCAAAATTCTCTCAGCCCCTAAGAAAAAGTTAGGTGGTCTTTTACACCCTAGTTTGAAAAGGGAAGGGGACCCTAGCTGAGACCAATTTTTCACAAAAGGAGAGTAAGCAAAAAGTTAAAAGATAAACTGGTACATGAGAAGTAAAAGAGTGCCAGGTGCGGGGTAAAGCTGTCATGAAAGACATACAACTTACAGATATCGGGGCTCTGGGCGCTCGACAGCACCTGCATTCCCAGGCTCTGCTGGTACCACTTAACTCGGCCTCTTATCAGCAAATGCATTCCCCAAGGTGCCCAGGGTCAGCCTGCCCCAGCTGCATACTACAGTTACATACTCAATGGTGGGAAAAGAACTAAAACGAAGAAGCTAAGACGGAGTCTGTCCAGCTCAGGAAGCTAAAGCCTGAACAGCTTTTAGTCTAAGAAAGAGAGTTAGTTTTAACTGGCAAAAAGCAGATTATCACAATATGCAAGGATTATATAAAAGGAAATAAAGGAGCAGTAAGTTATTCTTCAGGCACTAATTGTGCCAAGGGTCTGCTTAGCTCTCCTTCCTCAGTGCCCAGAAGGGGGGTTACCCACACTTCATGTCAGGGGAGCTGCCTGGGCTCAAGACACTGAGCCGCCTCATGGAAAGTTCTAGATACAGATTAGCTAACATACACAGAAACACACATATATGGGGGGGGGGTGTGTATCTTTTTTTTTGAGGTGGTCTCACTCTGTTGCCCAGGCTGCAGTGGCATGATCATAGCTCACTGCAGCCTTGAACTCCTTGGCTCAAGAGAGCGTCCCACCTTAGCCACCCAAGAAGCTGACCACAGGCATGTACCACCATACCCGGCTAATTTTTGTATTTTTTGCAGAAACAGGGGGTCTCACTATGTTGCCCAGTCTGTTCTCAAACCCCAGGCCTCATGTGATCCTCCTGCCATGGCCTCACATAGCATGGAGATTACAGGCGTGAGCCACTGTCCCTAGTGTTGAAAAACGCGTGCTTTGAATGAAGAGACCCCCCCAGACAGGCTTTGTGTGAGCAACATGGCTGTTTATTCACCTGGGTACAGGGAGAAGGGCGTTAGCAAAGGGCAAAGGGGTAGGAGTTGGTTTTATAGGTTTGGGGTGGGAGTGGAAAGTTACAGAGTAAGATCAGTTACAGTGGTGGGGGTAGGGGGCAGGGAGTGTTCATTACCGTAAGTTCAGTTACAATGGCCGCCAGGGTAAGAGGAGTTAAGATGGTAGGGTGGGGTGAGTGTTCACATTATCATAATAACAGTTAAGATGGCCGGGTAGGGTGAGGGGCTTGTCAGGGAGGCTCCGCTGGGGCAAGCTCCTGGGCGATGAGGGACAATGGTGAATGCAGGTGGGGGACGCTCAGCCGAGGCAAGCAGGTCTTCAGGCTTGCATATGGAGCCCTGCCACCCAGCCCCAGACTAGCTAACATTATGACTGATCACCCAGGGCCATTGGCAGAGGCCCCTCACTGTGCCTCCTTTTCTGTGATTCTGAGAAGGCTGGTGAGTTTCCTCCTCTTGCCTGTGCGGCCCCCTCCCGCCAGGTTTAGGGAGGGGTATAACCTAGAACATGGCTGCACTGAATGAGGGGTGGGTCAGGAGCCAGCAGGGAAGCCCTGAGCACTGGCTCTGCGCTGGCAGGTCCCCACCCCTCTTTGCTGTCTGTGTCCTCGTCTGCAACATGGGGGTGCATGGTCCTGGGGAGGAGCGAGGCCCCCCTGGCCCCTGACCAGCTGTGTCTCTCCAGAGCAGGGACCCCCAGGCAGGACCACCGTCCTCTCCAGAATGAAGACCTTGCTGGTGCTGCTGGCTGCCCTTCTGGGTGTTGAGCGAGGTGAGGTGCCCTCGGGGACCCCAGACCTTTGTCCAGCTGTCCCCTGCTCAGCTCCCTCTCCTCCCTTCTCCCCTGAGCAGACGTCCCAGGGGTCCTTCCAGGCCGCTCCAGGGCCAGGAAGGGTGTCACTGTCTCTGTTCTGTCTCTAGCCCGGGGCCTGGCATACAGTCATTTCTCAGTAAATGTGCACTGGGGTCAGGCCTTGGAGGCGTCCCTGAGACAGGTGTGTCCTCCTTCCACAGCCGGCTCGCTGATGTGCTTCACCTGCCTAAACCAGAAGAGCAATCTCTACTGCCTGAAGCCCACCATCTGCTCCGACCAGGACAACTACTGCCTGACGGTGACTGCGTCCGCCGGCATCGGTGAGTGCCAGGCCCCAGACGGCACCTTCCTCCCCACCGTATCCGCAGAGGCCATTGCTGCTGCCTGCGTCCGCCTGTCTCTCCCCTCACAGCCTCTTTTCCCTTGCAGGAAAGATCGTCACATTTGGCCACACCCTGAGCAAGTCCTGTTCCCCGGCCTGTCCCCTCCCAGGAAACATCAATACTGGTGTAGCTTCCATGGGCATCCGCTGCTGCCAGGGTTTCCTGTGCAATTTCAGCGCGGCCGACGGCGGGCTGCGGGCCAGCGCCACCCTGCTGGGTGCCGGACTGCTGCTGAGCCTGTTGCCTGCCCTGCTGCGTTTCAGCCCCTGACCGCCCAGACCGTCCCCGGCCCCCCAGCTCAGGAAGGAAAGCCCAGCCCTTTCTGGATCCCACAAGGATATGAGAGCCCCTGACTCCTCACGTGCCTGATTCGTGCCCTTGGTCCCAGGTCAGGCCCACCCCCTGCACCTCCACCTGCCCCAGCCCTGCCTCTGCCCCAGGTGGGGCCACCTGCCCTCACTTCTGGGATCAATGATGTGACCTTCCTTGGGGGACTGTGGAAGGGATGAGGGTCCCCTGGAGTCTTAGGATCCGGCGTCAGGACCAAGTCCCGTGGACACACTGACAGGGCCCCCAGGGAGGCTGTGCCAGTAGGGATGTGTGCCCGTGGGGGAACGTGGGTGTGCTGTGCAGGTGTAAGCACGTGGCAGTTTCTGGGGCCTGTGTTTGCGGAGGGAGGGGTGCCAGCAGCCTGCAGAGCCCCAGTCCCCTGTAACCCCCTGCCCTGGCACAGCTTCACACCCGTCAAGGGCAGCCTTTGGAGGGTGGGGTTTCCGCCACTTCCAGTTCTAGGCCCCTGCCCCAAATCCAGCCAGCCCTGCCCCAGCCCACCCCCACATTGGAGTCCTGCTTTGGTGCCTCAAATAAATACAGATGTCCCCACCACTTCCTGCTCTGTGTGTGGCTGCTCTTGGGGAGGGTCCTGGTGTCTTCTGTGGTACAGCCCAGGGGGTTGCGGGGGAGGAGCAGGAGTCCCCTGAGCCACAGCCAGCTGCTTGTCTGGCCCTGAGGAAGCCCCTCCCTGGGCTCTGCCCCTTCTCCTGCCCCAGGCTCAGCAGGTCAAGTGAGTTCAGCCTCCCGCAGTGGAAGGAGGTTGGAGGCTTGGAGGGGGAAAAGCAGGTGCAGGAAGGAGCACACAGGCTGGGGCAGCACCCAGGGCTCTAGGACTTGGGAACAGAGGGTGTCTGTCTGGACCCACTTGTGCAGAGAGCACAAAAGCCGGGCTGGGGCAGGACCTGACAGGCCAGGGCTGTGGGAGGGGCAGGGGGCTCCCACACAGAAGCTCAGGGCAGCAGTCCCGACCCATCCATGCCTGGGACTGCAGTGCTGCCCACTTCCCCTGGCAAAGAAGGTGGCGGCTCCTGACACAGGAAGCCGGCCTGGCCCCGGGTGCCATCTGTAGTTGGGTGCTGTGCACATCTCAGGGGCTGTTGGGGCTAGGAGGGAAAATGAACAGACACCAGATGGCAGTGTGTTTGTTCATTTCTCTTGGACAGTGTGGGGAGCGGCCAGGGCCTCAGCCACTCAGCACCAACCCTGGTTGTCCCCAGCTGGCCGGAGGCTGTGGTGTGTGTCAGGATCCCAGGGTCACCGTCCAGCAGTGGGGGCCGGTGGTCACTGTAGAGGTTCAGGATTCCCGCCCCTGCAGCGGGTATGAATAGCCGTGTCCTCCTGCGTCCTGAGGTCAAGGCCGGTCAAGGACCTGTGTCCTCTTTCGGGATCCCTGAGGTAATGATTCATGTCTGAAACATGAATCATTATTGCCACGCAAGAGGGCCATGAGGCACCCATTGTGACCGAGCGGGAAGGCCCGGAAGGGTTCAGCGGGAGGAGAGGCTGGCCACAGATCCGTCCTCCCTGGGGAAGAGCAGCCTCTGAGACTCAGCTGGAGATTCTGTGGGGAGTTTGGATTCGCCAAGTGGGTCAGTCTTTGAGAAATGCAAGCAGAGAACAGAGGGTGGAAAGCAGAAGGTCCAGGAGCCCTGGGCACTATAGCCGGGGGGGGACAGAGGTCCCAGCGTATGGGTCCCCGTGCGCAGTGCACTCACGGTGTGGTCCACTCAGAATCGCAGGTGGCTTTGCTGGAGGGAAAGAAGCCAGTCCATCACAGTGGAGCTGGCAGGAGGAAGCTGCCCCCAAAAACCATGGCCAGAAACCTGGATCTGACCCAGGGACACAGGAGCATGGTGGGCATTGGGCAATGACAGAATTTCCAACAAATGCTTGGTTCCTGCTAAAGCTAGTTTGCGCTTCCTTCTCTGGGCCCCTCCACTTCCCCGTTGAGCTCACAGGTTTCTCAGTCTCACAACCACACTGGGAGCAGGGCACGGGCATCCCCATGTTTCCCAAGGGGAGACAGGATCAGAGGGCCTCCTGGGATCTGGGACTGGGCCCAGGACTCCCTCTGCTCTGGGTTTAGGGCTGAGGTCAGAGGCAGCCCTGATCACCTTCCGGTGGTGGGGAGAATGGTCCTGCCGGGTTCCTGCTGCCCTGAGGACAGGAGGCTGCCCAGGGACAGGTGGTTTCACTGAGCAGAAGGTGGGAGCCTGCCTTGTGCCCTGAACCTGGGGCAGAGGGGGAGGAGCCCAGCTTGCTGAGTTTCAATTTCCTGAAACCTGGGGGAGGGAGACTGGGTGGTGAGAGGTGCAGTGGGGAGGCCTGCAGGGGAGGCGGGGAGAGGAAGAGAGGCCCATCTCAGGGCTGTGGATCTGAGCCTCCCACCCAGGGCCCGCCCACACCCTGCTGGGAGCTGGGATTTCCCGTGTGCCGCCGCCAGAGCCGGGTACTCTCTGCAGCCTCATCCAGCCCCTGCTTCCAGGCCTCTGCCCGAGGATGAGCCTCTGGAGGGCAGGCGGCCACTCAGTCCCTGTGGGGACTTTGGGTGGTGAGGCCAGGCAGGACCCTGCACCATCCACTGCGTCTGCCCCTTTGACACCACCCACTCTGCGGTACCTCACACAAGTGGCCAGCCTGTAGGCCCGGGACCCTCTCACACGCTGTCCACAGTCGTGGAAACCCAGCAGCCACACCAGGCCTGGGTCCACGGTGCCTCCACCCCTCAGCTCCCTCCATCAAGCCCCAGCACGTCTTCCCGGGGGGGCCTAGCCCCGAGTTCGAGACCCTCCAGGCTGCTCCTAGACCTTGGGCTGGGGCTGAGCCTGATCCTGGCTGGAAATGAGCTCAGGCTGGGCCGCCTGGGGAAGGCCCTCCCATCTCTGAACCCCACCCTGGGGAATATGCTGGGACCCCTTGAAGGCCACAGGCCAGACCCCCGAGGGTTAATAATGGGACAAAGTCCTTGGACTGAGCATGTGCATTTTCTATTCGGGCCAGCAGGCAGCTAGGCTGCGGGGTGAGGGGGTCTCTGGGCTGTGGAGTGACAGTCTCTGGGCTGCGGAGTGAGGGTCTCTGGGCTGCAGGGTGAGGGGATCTCTGGGCTGCAGGGTGAGGGTCTCTGGACTGCGGGGTGAGGGGGTCTCTGGGCTGCGGGGTGGCCAGGCAGGGGCATCAGGACGGGAAGCTGAGGGCTGCTCTGGGCAACCACCCTGCCCTCCTCTAATTTACCCACCAGGGGCAATGCCAGGGTGGGCTGGGCTCACAGCAGGGCCCAGAGGAGGGCACCCAGGCTAAGCAGGAGCCCCCTGACAGCCAGGCCCCAGAGGCCAGGCCGCACTTGGGCAGCCTTGTTGCAGAGGTTTTCTTCACAGCAGGTCGTTTTTATCTTTTCAATCTTCAAGTTAATCTGTCGTCCATCCTCAGTTTCTATGGGGTAAGACTCTCCAGGGACCCCAAGACTGGCAAATTTCATAACGTGGACACAGGGAGCACCACAGCCCTTGGTAATGTAGCTGAAGTTCTGCCCTGTGGGCAAGAGAGGAGGGCATCTAGCACAAGAGGCCCCACCGACGCCCTCGGACCTGCCGAGGACCTCCTCCTTCAGGGAACCTGGGAGCCAGTGGGAACACGGAGACAACCAGGAGAGAACCAGAGGAGAATGGGCCACGGTCCCAGGGCCACGCCAAGTCTGCGTTCCATCAGATGGAGGTCCCTGAGCTCTGTCCCCAGACCCAAGCTTCCACCAGACCAGGGACCTCAAGGCTGCCTGAGAGCGCCCTGCCCACCCCCACCTGCCCCTCCCCCGGGCCTCACCATTGATAGTGCCAGTGGCTACAGCAGAGGGGCAGCTTCCAGCCTGCAGGGGACAGAGGACGGGGTGGCACTGGCTGGGGTCCAGGACATTGACGCACTGGAAACACTGGAGACCCTGGCCTGGGTGGGGCAGGGAGGGCGTAGGTCAGGGTCAGAGGCTGAAGGGTGGGCTCCCGTCCCTCTTACCCTCATACCAGCACGGGCAGCACACGGGGCAGGGGGCTCAGGCACCCTCAGCCACTCAGAATTGTGGGCAGGGTCCTGCTGGCATCTGGAGTCCCCAGCATCGAGAGGGTCTCACCCCTATCTTTAGGCCTCCTTCCCAACCTCCCCCTCAGCCCCCGACTCACTGGGCTTCACCCACAGCAGTGCCAACAGCAGCAGCATGGGGCCGGCGACCTCCATGGTCTTGGGTGCAGGTGCACTGGGACTGGTGCGGCGCAGAGGCTCTGAGCCTGGAGAGAGCCCGGGGAGACCTCGCGCTCCCGAGCCAGGGAAGTTCTGCCCCGTTTCCAGTTTTGAGTAAGGAGCACGATTGCTTGTGTAACATGCACACAGCCTATGACCTCATTCCATCATCTCACAGCACGTGATCTGAGGGATAGAAAACCTTCCCTCCTGACACGGCTGCTCTGGAAGCCAGATGTGACCTGGAGCAAGACCAACACCCTTCCCCTTGCTCCCCCCAGCAAGCCACGGCTTCTCTGCCTGGGGCCTCCCAGAGCTCAGGGTGTGAGCAGAACAGACCTGGAAGGAGGAGGGGCTGCGGTGAAGAAGGGAGGGGGAGGGTGTCCCCTGGGGTCGGAGGACGCCTTAAAAAGAGAAACCCCATCTCTACTTAAAAAACCCCCAAAAACTTAGCTGGGCATGTGGCACATGCCTGTAATCCCAGCTACTCCAGAGGCTGAGGCGGAGAATCAGCTGAACCCGGGAGGTGGAGGTTGCAGTGAACCGAGATGGCACCATGGAACTCCAGCCTGAGCAATAAGAGTAGAACTACCATCTCCAAAAAAAATAAAGACAATTTCTGACTCATCAGAGAGCAAGGCCCTGAGTTTCAGTTTCAGTTTCCTGGTGCATCAGGGGGTTGGAAGCAGAAGGGAAAGCAGCCCCGTGAGACTCAGGTCATGCCCGGGGCCAGGCCCCTCCATCTCAGGGTGAGGGTCTCTAGCTGAGCCCCCACAGGCAGCCCACTGTGCGACAGAGCCCGGGAGGGGCCAGGCGGGACAGCAGGCTCTGACATTGAGACCCGGGGCCAGGCACTCCTTGTTTTCTGTGCAGGGAGCAGGGGCCCCTGTAACGGGGTGGGGTGACATGGGGGCTCCCTGAGGAGGCCCAGACCTCTGTCCTGGCTGCTCCCAGAGCCACCCTGTCCCTTCCAATCAATGTCCCTGCCCATCCCCATTACACCCACACCCCTATTTCTTCTTCAGGGAGAATCAGAAGACACAGGAAATGGGGCAGGGGTGACTGCCTTCTCACCCCCAGGTGCTGGGCAGAAGGAAGAGAGGGCAGCCTGGGAGGTGGGGACAGAGCCCTTGATGAAGACAGATACAGGCGGTAGACTTGCATATGGATGGGTTGCCTCTCTGATGGGTGATCCCCTCTGAAAAGCAGAATCCACACTGCGCCCTCAGGGTTCTCTGCTTGGAGACTCTGTGGCTTCTGAGAGGATGGACCAGACGGGCTGGCTCCTGACATCAGAGAGGACAGGAGCAGCGCTGGAGGCATCAGTCACTGAAGACCCCCAACGACCCGGGATGGCTGTGGGCAAGGCTCGGGCCCCAGAGAACTGACTGCCCAGCCAAGCAGTGACGGGAGCACGGGTCCGACCTGAAAGGGCAGCGCCAGCAGGGCCCATGGTCTGAGGGTCACTCTGCTAGCCCTGCAGCCACACTGCTCAGGTCCCGTGGCCTGATGATGGCTGAGCCAGATGTCATAACACCAAGCCACGGAGAAGTTAGACTGTTGCTAGGGATGCTGACTTGCAGTGTTGTATTTTTGAATCTTAAATCTGACCCTCAGTAAGCAGTGTATGTTACACACAGTCAGAGCACGTGCGTCCACAGAGGTGTGCACTGTATGAGCGTGTCTGTGGGTAATGGAAGACGGCTTTCACAGAGCAAGTTCTCCGATTTCATGTGATGAACTCTGATGTTTCCTATTTTATTTGAAAAAGTATCGATTGCGTCCCACTCGACTGATGTTATACCCTCTATGCACATGGTCCCCAGTTTATTGGTGGGGGTATTTTATGTTTTGTTTGTTTTTGTTTTTGAGACAGAGTCTCACTCTGTCACCCAGGCTGGAACATAGTTGTATGATCTTGGCTCACTGCAACCTCCACACCCCAGGTTCCAGTGATTCTCCTGCCTCAGTCTCCCAAGTAGCTGGGATTACAGGTGCCCACCACCATGCCCGGGTAATTTTTGTATTTTTAGTGGAGATGGGGTTTCACCATGTTAGTCAGGCTGGTCTCAAACTCCCGACCTCAAGTGATTCACCTGCCTCAGCCTCCCAAAGTGCTACGATTACAGGCATGAGCCACTACACCCAGCCTCTTGCTTTTTGAGATAGGATCTCCCTCTGTCACCCAGGCTGGAGTGCAGCAGTACAATCACAGCTTATTGTAGCCTTGACCTCCCAGGCTCAAGCAATCCTCCCACCTCTGTCCCCGAAGTAGGTAGGATGACAAGTACACACCACCACACGAAGCTAATTTTTGTAGCGGCAGGGTTTCGTCATGTGGCTCTGGCAAAGAACGTCTTTTAAAAAGTGATCTTTGGCCGGGCGTGGTGGCTTACAGCGGTAATCCCAGCACTTTGGGAAGCTGAGGCAGGAGGATCACTTGAGGTCAGGAATTCGAGACTAGCCTGGTCAACATAGTGAAACCCCATTGCTACTAAAAATACAAAAACTAGCCAAGCATGGTGGTGCGTGCCTGCAGTCCCAGCTACTCGGGAGGCTGAGGCAGAAGAATCACTTGAACCTGGGAGGCAGAGGTTGCAGTGAGCCAAGATTGTACCACTGCACTCCAGCCTGGCAACAGAATGAGACTCTGTCTCAAAAATAAAAAAGGGTGGACTCGGTGGCTCACGCCTGTAATCCCAGCACTTTGGGAGGCCAAGGTGGGTGGATCACCTGAGGTCAGGAGTTCAGGACCAACCTGGCCAACATGGTGAAACCCCGTCTCTACTAAAAATACAGAAAAATTAGCCGGGTGTGGTGGCGCATGCCTGTGATCCCAGCTCCTAGGGAGGCTGAGGTGGGAGAATCACACCACTGCACTCCAGCCTGGGCAACAGAACTAGACTCCATCTCAAAAAAACAAATAGCTCTGTCTTGTGGGAGATTTAAATGATACAAACCCGGAAAGGAGTGAATACAATGAGGCGTCGTAAGGGCTTGGATACCTGAAGAGGCTGAAGGGATTAACTTTCAGCTCCGATGTATCCGCCATGGGTGTTTTCATGTCTACACTATTCACTAAAAAATAGAGGGAGATCAAAGCAACACAGCCAGTTACCAGTGGAAAAATAAAAATAAAAAAGGAAAAGAAAATAGAGGGAGAAATTCAGCTTCGGAACAGGGCAGTGGAATGGCAGGACTTCCCTCTTCCTGCAGGTGGAAGCCAGGCTCTTGTCACACGGCCAGGAGAGATGAGGCTCGCAGACACCATGAAGGGCGAGAAATATGGAATTTATTGGATGAAGAGGGAAACAGGGACTCTCAGCAAAGCCAGAGTCATGCCAGCTGGTTTCCTGCCTCGCAGACTGAATTCCAGGTTCCACCACAGCAGGAGATGCCAGGCTCCTCCCTCTTCTCCCAGTGTGTAGGCCCCACCCCCATCTCCCAGTGCGCAGGCCCCACCCCCTTCTTCCAGTGCGGAGGCCCCACCCCCTTCTCCCAGTGCGCAGGCCCCACCCCCATCTCCCAGTGTGCAGGCCCCACCCCCATCTCCCAGTGCGGAGGCCCCACCCCCTTCTCCCAGTGCGCAGGCCCCACCCCCTTCTCCCAGTGCGCAGGCCCCACCCCCTTCTCCCAGTGCGCAGCTGGTCGGAGTTCCTCTGGGGAGCCCTTTATACGTGGCTGTCTCAGAATAATAAAAAATACTCAAAATCAAAAAGAAGGCCAGAAAAGGAAGGGAAAAAAACCACAGACCCAAAAGGAAATATAATACATCATAGTAATATGGTAGCTCTAAACCCAAATCTATCACTGATGTTTTATGAAAGTAAAATGGTTCAAGTTCCAGTTAAAAGATAAAGATTCTCTGACTGGCTTTTAAAACACTCAATTTGTGCCATTCACAGAGACACACATAAACCATAAGACTACACAAAATTAGGGCACAGTTGAGACTGCCTTTGCAAAATTATAACAAAGGAACTAATGACAGTGAGAGAGCGCAGAGCAGACGCCACCTTGCCTGTACCCCTTAGGCTCTCCTTCTTCGTTCCCATTCCCGGGGGTAGGCAGAACTAACTTTGGGAAGGAATTCAGTTTATGGTTTGACTCTGAAACAAAATTGATAACAGCCCTTTCCCTGAAAAGACCCCCTTCTTGCCTGGGGTCCAATCTGCCTTTGTAGGACTAATAAATTAGCTACAAGATTAGAAATTACAATTTAGGGGTCATGTAGCCTCTGGCTCCAAGAGTCTGAACCTCCCCAAATTGTTCCTGGGGGTAATAACACTATTGTAAAACCTAAGATCAGTGCTCCAGATCCTGCAGACCCTTGCTGGATGGCTCAGCTGACACCACCCAGTCCTGTAATCTGGTCCAACCAGTTCTGCCATCCCACCCAGGAACAGAAGACCCCAAGAAAACCTCACTTCCACCGCTATGATTCCATCTCCAGCCTGACCAATCTGCATTCCCCACTTCCAGAGCCTCTACCTGCCAAATCATCTTTAAAAACGTTGATCCCCAAATGCTCTGGGAGACTGATTCGAGTAATAGTGAAACTCCGGTCTCCTGCTCAGCCGGCTCTGCCGGAATGACTCTTTCTCCATTGCCATTCCCTTGTCTTGATAAATTGGCTCTGTCTAGGCAGTGGGGATGTGAACCCACCAGGCAGCTACACGGTGGCCCACAGCTGTCGTCCCACTCGGAAGGCCGAGGCAGGAGGACGGCTGGAGCCCAGGAATTCAAGACCCACGTAGGCAACACAGTGAGATGGGGCAGGGACCCCTCCTGGGTGCCTGCCAGGCTCTCCTAAGCTTGGAAATCAAGTAAAACTCTTGCGTCCCTTCAAGGAAAATTACAAGCACCTAGCCAGCCTTGAAAGGTAAATGAGCATCCTGCCAGGCAGGTGTGGTAGCACCGGTCTCCCACGCAGGCCACAGCCACAGGTGGTTTGCTTCCCTATAGAAACTAAAACATTAACATACATTCTCAAGTCTTTCAGAAACCCCTACCCCTAGGTGGAAAATGCCAACCGCTGTCACACAGACCCAGAGACTCGGGAACTGAGGACTGAATTCTAACCAAGTTCTCTGTTCTGAATTTCTTCTGGAGGGGCCTGGAGGGAGTCACACCTATGGGCCATTGATGTATGCCCCCATGCACACAGCACCCTGGGCATAACTAACTCCATCTTAGAAAGAGACGCCATTGTGTATCTTACAGGGCACTTTGCCAACAAGGGTAAGATGTTTTGCTTACCTGAGGGAGGAGACCCTTAATCACTCTTAAGCATCTAAGACCACCTCTCCCTTGACTTCCACATTGCATTTCAATAGGAGAAGTAAAGCCGGGCAGGCCGAGCACCACCTTTAATCGCCCTCCTATAGATCACAGGCATAGTATGGAGGAATCCTTCCAGAAGGATCACAGGCATGGTATGGAGGAATCCTTCTGGAAGGCATTGTTTTCACTCAAACACGATAAAACCCCACCTAAGCCACATACCCCATGCCTACTCCATGAACCAAGACCCTTTCACATGTCACTTCTAGAGTTGTAAGCCCAAGACCCTTTCCTGTGTAATTTCTAGACTTGTAAGCCTTTATAAGGGCAGGGATTTTCTTTGTTCGGGGCTCTGCTATTCGGGACATTCTCTCTCACCTGGCTCCTGGCCAAATAAATCACCACCTCCTTCCCAGTTCGGTGTTTGGAGGTTTGTTTTTCGGCCTTTCCTGCTTTATAATCAACAAGTTAAAAATAAAGTCAGAATCCAAACAGATAAGGACGCAAACAGGCGCGCTCTTCCACTGTCACCTCTCACAAGAGGATTCTGCAACCGTAAAAGGACAGGCCCCAGCAGAACTCACCATCGGCCACCTGAGACTTCCTTGCAAGATCAACAGACTGGCCCGGACCAGGAGATTTGCGTCTCTTTAAGTCTTCTTCACCGCACCCCCTCCCCGGCCCCCGATGGCTCGTGAACACTTTCTCCTATCTCTTTTTCCTCTTGATGTTAAATGTTACTTTCTTTGCTGTGGAACCTTTAACCTGTAACATTTATATACTGATTAAGCACACTATTACGTTATCGTGTGCAGGATTGGCTTGAGCCCGTGCGACTGCCGCTCTGATACGGAGGGAACAGGGACGCAAGGGAGAAAGCCTCCTTGGGAACGCCACGCAGCTCGTGGCTTTGGGGGTTGAACTGTGACATGGTAAAAAGCCCCATAAAACTGCATACCTCAACCATACCTTGGCTTTCTGTTTAAACTGCTCTCTGTAACCCGTAATGTGACAGGCAAGCAGTCCAAACCCAGGCCATCTTGGCCTCTGCGACTTGTAATTTCCACCCT